>CAUYRB010085871.1:0-15945 GCA_963574695.1 Propithecus perrieri | reverse complement strand
ACTAACAACTAAAAGCAAGCACGGTTACAGAAGCAAATGGCATTAGTTAAAATCAAAGAGAACACATTTTTCTAATCTAAAACAGTTTCTGTTCCACACAAAACAAAGTACATTCTTCTACTATCAATTCCTGCCTTTCATGGAGGCTGGAAGTCAGATCACCGTGTCAGCAGGGTTGCTGCCTTCTAAGGGCTGTTGGGGGAGTCTGTTCTAAACCTCTCCCCTAGCTTCTGGTGGCTTGCTGCAATCTTTGCCATCCCCTGGCCCATGGAAGCATAATTCCATCTTCACACGGCATCATCCCTGTGCACGTGTCTGTTTCTTTACATAGCGTTCCGTAAGGATGCCAGTCATATGGATTAGGGGTCCAGCCTACTCCACTATGGCCCCGTCTTCACTAATCACATCCGCAACCACTGTCTTTCCAAATAAGGCTACATTTTGAGGTACTGGGGGTTAGGGCTTCAGCATATGAATTTTGTGGAGACACAACTCAACCCTTCAGGATAAACATATTTATCTTCTCAGTGCTTTCATTTCCTCACCTGTGAAACAGGGGTATTAGTAACACTTACATTGCAGAGTTGGTATAAAGATTCGGTCATTTGGAACATGTAAAGCATTTTGAAATGTCCCCGGCACAAAACAGTTGGTACACGTTAGCCATCACTACTGTTCACTACCACATGTGCAGATTTTGTTCTGGACTTCACGAACTAACACCCCTCCCGTCTGATTATGGATCAAGGTTTTTACTACATTTTAAAAAATAATAGGCCTGGCGAGGTAGCTCACATCTGTAATCCTAGCACTTTGGGAGGCTGAGGCGGGGGGATGCCTTGAGGCCAGGAGTCTGAGACCAGCCTGAGCAAAAACGAGACCCTGTCTCTACAAAAAATAGAAAAATTAGCCAGGTGTGGTGGTGCCCACCCGTAGTTCCAGCTACTTGGGAGGCTGAGGCAGGAGGCTTGCTGGGGCCCAGGAGTTTGAGGTTGCTGTGAGCTATGATTGCACCACTGCACTCTAGCATGGGCAACAGAGTGAGACCCTGTCTCTAAAAAATTAAAATAAAATAAAATAAAATTATAATACTGTACAGCAATATATGCTAAGTACTAAAGTCCTGAGGAAGTGATATTTCTGTGTGCCAAGTAGTCATGGCAGCCTTTATGGGAGATGTTAGCAGACCTGGAAGATGGGGAGGGGAATTGAATCTTTTTTTTCAAAATCCTTTTCTGTGCATCTGATTTTGGGGAAAATTACCGGTCTTCTTTGAATTTCATTTTCTTTTCTATAAAATGGGGTTAATATAGTTATTGCAATGATTAAATGAGATAATGTAGGGCAATGCCTGTCAGATGCCTCAAACATGATAGGTACCCAATGAATATTTTTTGAAAGTATAGAAGCTGTGCTGTGGGCAAAGACTTGGGCAAATCGTTAGGCACAAGACTGTGAATTTTGAGCAGAACTTATTAGCTCAGTAATTCCACATCTGAGTACAATGACAACTAGTTTTTTAATGATGACACATTGGTATCGAACTAGCCAAGAGACGTCTCCTGCAATTGCTGCTGTTGTGTCCTCAGAAGCAGCTGTTTTTGAAGTCGAAGACGGCACCTTGAAATATGGCCACAGGAGGGCAGTAGTGTGCCATGGTTCCACAAAGAAGCAAAAAACTTCAGCGTCCCGTTTTTATCTTTACTCCATAAATTCTTTATTCTAAACTAGGAATATATTATTCCTTCCATATTTTCAGCTAAACAGATAGGTTACCTCGAATAAAGTCTGCTTTCAGCTTATAAAATGGAACAGGCAGGCACTAACCTCTTTTTAAAGACTCACATACTATGATACTGATGTGTTTGAAAAAATAAATATTTTTATTAAACCTATGTTTTGGTTAAGAGTATTGCCACATTTATCACATTTAGATCCCAACTTTTCGCAGGAAATACACTCAAACACACCTGACATGAGAATTGTGTTAAACATAATTTAAGATTTCTTCGATGTTTGCGATGACACTTCAGTATCTTGGATTTCATCATTATGACAGTTGCTTATCTTTCGCAAGCCTTGATTTCTCATCTTTAAGGTGGGAACAATACAGTTATTGTCCTAGTTAAGTGAGACAATGTAGGTGAAGCGCCAATCATCAAGCCCTAAACATTTTGTGCTTCTGGATGCACAGAGTCCTTCCTATTTGGGGACAGTCCGAAGGTGAGTGGGAGACAGGACTTGCCCCCTGTTAGTGGAAGTCAAAGGCAGGCAGATCATTTTTCTACTCTTTGACTCCTGGCTGCTAGAGCACAGGCATATGACCAAAGCATGGCTGGGCGTCTCAAAGGCTTGGGCCACTCGGACATTAATTGCCACGGCAGGTGTAGGCTGGTGGCGCCAGAGCAAGTACCTGGGATCAGCCAAGTCCAGCAGGATGCTGGTGGGGCTTTGCCTAGCGTAGTGTCTGCCTAAGTAAGCAGAGTTCTCCCAACAGTTATCTCCCAACAGGGAGTTAATTTATATCCTTCTAACAAATTCATATTTTATTTATATTAGCCAGAATATCTGCTGTTGTGTATAACCGAAAACACTGAAGAGTGCAAGCTTCAACTTTGTTAAGTTTGTACAAATTTACTGGTTAAAGAAGGATTCTGGCTGGTGGATAGTAGAGTTTCTCCTGAGTTTTATTCCACAATACAATCAATGATTGCAAAAAGAAAACTTGTATAATTTTAAAAAGGACTAGTTTTTTGACATGACAGTAGAAATAATATTCCCTAGGCACAGAGAACTGGGACCCAATCACCCTGTAGTTGTTGGCGGAGCAGCAGGCTCATCTGACAGTGGCCGTGCGTGCTCCTCATCCCTGGTTGCCTGGATGAATTAACTAGTTCCCCTTCCTCCACATTGAGAAGCTACACCCAAGTTTGGTTTCCCATGGGAAAAGTGACTTCCTCTCTCATACCTCAACCCCACCAGACCTTAAATGAGACTAAATGGAAATAACTCTGAAATCCACCGGTAAGAGAGCAGTAGAAACACTACATATGGGTGTGCGTGTATAGACATGCTTCAGTATCAAAACACAGATTCCTATGCATAGATCACACAACAATACCATATGGCCACTCACCATTGTATCACAAGGTAAGTATTTTTTATTTTTTCTTAAAAGAAAAGACCGTGAATAAAAAGTAAATATTTTCTCTTCAGATGATATTAGAATATTCATTTGTTTAGTTTTTTTAAGTTAAATGTCATCTATTTTTGAAATGTTTCATTACAATTTAAAGCCTGTCACCACCACACACACACACAAAAAGTCCCAAACCCAAAACCCAAACAAAAACTCCAACCCTGAGCTACTGCTATTTGCTTCTCCAAACTGCTCTTTACTGCCCGATATCACACTCACCAGGACAATTTTCTTGGTAAGAGAACTTTCATTTCTTCCTTCCCTCCACCCCAGCCCTCGCCTTGGGAATGAAGTGGTCAGAGAAAACAATCTCTTTACAAATATATGATGAAAATGGGCTTGCCACACCATAATATGAGAAGACTTTTGTATCGTCTATATTCTAGGTTGGTCATAAAACCGTCTTATAAAATTGTTTAATTATGCCGGCGTTCAACTGTTTATTATGTTGAGAAAATAGAGTTTGGGGGCAGGTCCGAGAAGAAGAGCTTGGTGTTAAGGGAAGACTCAATTTATGGCTTTTACTACCAGTAAAATCTGAAGCCTTGCAAAATCTCAATGGTGCCCAATTATATAAAACCAAGGTAATTTTTCTTGCATCATCAATATTTAAAAGCCACTTGGCTGACCATGTTGGGACACCTATATTTTGAAGCATGTGAGGAAACAGCTGTGAGTACATTTATAGTATTTCACCGAACAACATGCTTCAAATTCAAGATATGTAATTTCAAGTTTATAATGTTTACAGACATGTTTGCATCCAGAGTATCTAAGAAAAGTTAAAATGAGATAAAATCTTAAGAAGGCAACTCATTTCCCTCAATCTCCTTTGTTTTTTAAACCCTTTCTTTGAAGTTAAAATAATGCTTTTTTTGCATAATACCCTTTCCTCCTAATTCTTGAATATTTTCAAACTGATTTTAAAGTCTTAAATGACTCCTTTCTATACCAAACAGAGACATACTTTGCAGAGCTCCTTCTTTGACCAACCCTAACATGCAAACCTCCATACTAACGTAAGTCTGAAATACTGTAAAAAGGATGTTATCTTTCAAAAATAAACAAAGGAAAAACTTAGGTAACAAAATCTAACAAAGAGAATGCATTTAACATCATGGTGTAGTAGGAGAAAACAAGTTATTCTTTCTTGCATCATTGATATTTATAAGTCACTTGATGGGCCATTTTGAGACCCCTCTGTTTGTAGCACAGGAAGTTAACAGCTGGGTCACGTTTATGGCATTCCACTCGATACTGTGCTTCAGGGTCCAGCTCTAGAATTTCTGACTTGCAGTTTATAGGCATATTTGCCTCCAGATAGCAGAAAACTTCTAAATAGGAAAAAATCGTGGTGAAGAAGTCATAGAATATGTATTTTTTCCTTCTTTTTAACTCTTTTGGCAAGTAAAATATTACTATTAGTATAATAGCTCTTTCTTATAAGAAATCAGCCTAAGATCTTAAAATACGCCCTTCATACCACAGTCATACTTAGCAGCCTCTTTCTATACCTACCATAAACGTACAAATAGTCAACCCTCCGAACAGTTGAAAATGCTTTTTCATGAGGCATTTTGTTGAATTTTGTGATGAGTCTTGTTGAATTCTCCAGCCTTTGTCAGCAAAACGTGTTGGGAAGAGCATGGACTGTGAATGTCGACTGATCTGTGTTCAAACAGCAGCTCAGTTCGATGCCCTTGGGCTTGAACTTACTCAACTTTGGCTCACTCTCCTGATGAGACGGGTAAAACAATGCCAACTTTACAAAATTGTTTCAGGGATTAAACGAGAATGACAATAATAGCTAAGATTCGTGAAGGAATTTTCATGTGCCAGGTACTGGCTGAGAGGTTGACACAGGCTCGACGCTTCAGGAAAATCGAGTATACGTGGAAAAGGTCACATGAAGCAGGCCAGAGAAATGTGAATTTATTCTCTCTTCCTATGTCATTATAAATTCTTGTAAGAATGATTTTTAATGAGAACATTATAGTCTAAAAGACACACCTATGTTCTTTACCATTTCCCTAATTGAAGAGCATTAAGGTTATTTCCACTTTTTTGCTTGTTTTGCTATTAAAACATACACTGTAGTGAATATCATTGTGCATGAATTTCTGTTTGCATTTTGAAAATTTTTACCCGTGGTACAGAAGCCCAGAAATACAATCACTGAGTCAAGGGATATGAACATTTTACAGCCAATTTGCTTTCCAAATTGGTTTCCCTAATTTTTCGATCTCATCCCATCCTTGCCAAAACGAGTATTATAATCTTTTTTCTAGCTGATAGGTGTGAATGGTATTTTGTTTTATCTTGAGATTTTATAAGTGCTAATTAGTTGAACAATGAAAAATTACTGACAATCTTTATTTTCTCATTTGAGAACGGAGAACTCCATAAGAGTTCTTCATATACTAAGAATATTAACTCTTTGTTCATTAAATGTGACAAAATTCACAGCTCACTGTCTTTTAATTTGGTTTATGCTAAATTTTAAGATTGATAAAATTTAAAGTTCTCTTGGATAAAAAAATCCATCAATCTTTTTTCATTATGATTTCTATAGTTTTTATACTTTAAAAGGTCTTTGCCTTCCAGAGATCAGAAAAATAGTTGAAGTGCCTTCTTCTAAGTTTATTTTTAGTTTAAGTTTCTTCAGTTTAATTCTTTGGTCAATCTAGAATCGTTTTGATGTGTGGTGTGAAAGGAGAATGAGAATTTTCTTTTGGCTGAACCACAAAGATGGGCCCATATACCTGGGTCCTGCTAAAATAAATGAACAAAGACACCAAAGGCAAACACCAAATGCCAAGAAATCAATTGAGGTATTTTCTTTTTGGAATTACTGTCTTTATAAGGGAAAGAAACTTAGGAAACTTATGTAGCCTCAGGTTTTTTAAACACAACGAAATCTCATTTCTTTTTTTCTTAGTTATTCAAGACATACAATACATTTTTTTAACCCGATTTCAGAGTATCCACACCTGGTTCTATTGGTATATTAAGACTTTGAGGCTTCTACATGTATTAAATATATCTATATATCTCTCTCTATGTACACATATACATACATTCCTCATTTGGCCACCCACTCACCTTCCGTACCTTGTGAAAATAAAATGATTACATCCGAGTGAATGAGTAACTTAGCCTTGTGATGCAAAGGACTTGCTGGGTTAATTTTCTGCCACGTTGCAAGTTCAGACCTCAGGAGAGGATCCTGATCGAGATTGAAGCACACACATAAATAAATCCCCAGCCAATGCTCGATTTGAATAGATACACGGGAGCTGGGGAAGGAATTGACCAGATGCTGGACCATATGATGAACACAGAGGCTCACGGTGTGGCATAAAAACCGGGCAGTTCTCTGGTGCAGCTGGCCGTGCATAATCTTCTGCTAATTTATAAGGCAGGAGCATCTGCTCTCCGGCCGCCCCTCTCCAATTTTCTGACAGCCTCGTCCTCGAGTCTCGTTGAACTGAACAGCCGCGCGGAGCTGTGGGAGGGGAAGGAGGGTTCCCGCCAGGGACGAATGGCACGGCCCAGAATCCCGCTTTTCAGAGGGAAAGGGAGAAAGACCCAGTTCTGGGTTGCATTCTGGATTCTCAGTCTCATCCTGACTAAGGCTTTCTGTTTTGGAGAGTGGCATTTTGAAATCGCTCTTTTAAATGGAGCGTCCTGGGCTGCCGTCGCGGGAGAGGGTCTTTCTCGCTAACAAGTTTCCCTCTGCCCCTTAATCTGTGAGAGCAGAATTTAGGCCAAACTGAAGCTTCACATCGATTTCGGTTCGAGTGTGTATTAGCTTCTGTTTAATTCAAATCAACTGGTGTTTACGGGGACTACACAGGCAAACTGTGAGGCAGGAGCTACGACGCCCTCCTGGCCCTCCAGCCCCTTCCCGCAACCCACGGAGCTGGCCTGTGTCCCTACGCACCGTTCTCTCCTCCGCTTCTTATTTTCCTTCTATTTCCTGCTGGGGCAGGGTGGGGTTGTGCAGGTGGCGCGGCCTTCATTACCTAGGAGCCTAGGCTCAGCTTTCTGCTCGCTCTCTGTTTAATCCCATATTTTAATATTTTTATTTTAAAACAGACATCTAACACTGATGTTAAAAGACTGAAAGGAATGAACATCTTAAGGACAGAATTTTGTTTTCTGGGAAACATAGGTAACGTGGTTTTAAAAGGAGGACCACTTCACCAGCAAAGTGGAGGGAAGAAACCCTTTGGTCTGGGGATCAGAAGAGGCTTTAGTCTTTATTCCGCCACTATTACAGCTTTGTGACGTTGGTCACAGTACTTGGCTTCTCTGAGCCTGTGTTTTCAGAATGTCCCTGTGGGGATAAGAACACTTCCAACCTATTTTATAAAAAATACCTTTTAAAGAATGAGATAGTAGACAAATATGTGACTATGATTAGATTCGTGGACATGTGGCGTATTAGAGCTATCATAAGGTGACCATATAATTTATGATCCACACCAGGATATTTTGGAGAGTGGAAAAAACGGTGAAGACTGGACAGGACACTGGGATGATAGTAAACTATCCTGGGAAAACCTGGACATGTTGGTCCATAAAAGGCTCTAGAAGCCATACACCCTAATTATGCCTAGTACCAGGTTTGTCTTTGAACACTACTGTGCTGGTAAGAGAGGATACAGGAAAGAAAGGAAAGAAAGAAAGAGAGAAAAGAAAGAGAGAGAAAGGAAGGAAGGAAGGAAAGATGGAAGGAAGGAAGGAAGGAAGGAAGGAAGGAAGAAAAAGAAACTTTCCACCAATATGTTGTTGAGTGTCAGGGGAAACCAAGCACATTCAAAATACTCAATGAACAATACATCAGTGACAATGTTGCCCTTTGACCCTGCATTGCCTTGGCTGTTTGTACTCCCTTGAGCCTCCTGCCCGCCCCATCCCATGGCATGGAGAGTGGAGTGGCGAAGACTCATGCCAAGTGGGTGAGATGATTTATGCAGCATTGTGCATGCTGTGGACAAGGGGAGGGGCTAAACTTTGATCCTGTCCATCTTTTCACCCCCTCCAGCTTTCCCCGTTCTCCTGGGCCTACATGCTGTCTTTGAATGCCCGTGATCTCCCACCAAGACCATACTCACCGATGGTGCTCTGCGTTTTGATATCACCATGTTTCCCAAACTCTTCTGATGGTAAGAATCACCTGGGGTACTCACCTTGTGAGAAAGTTTGGCGTGGGGCCTGCTGCTCCGTATGCTTAACCGAGTTCCTGAGTGAGTCTTATGATCACATGAGTCTGAGACACATGGATTTAATAAACGTGAAAGTTGAAAGATGCCCTTGAGATCATTTAAACGAGTGGTTCTCAAAGTGTGGCGCTCAACCAGAACATCAGCATCACCTGAGGACTTGTTAGAAATGCAAATTATTGGCCCTGCAAACAGGAACTATGGGGGTGGGGCCCAGCAACCTGTGTTTTAACAAGCTGTCCAGATGATTCTCATGGAGGTGAAAATTCCAGAATCACCGATTCAGACCAACTCTTTCTTGTCCTCCATTTTGCAGGTGAGGAACGTTGGCACTTTTTCTCTCACTTTGGGACCCTGGCTGCTGAGGTTAGGGAGGGGCAAGTGCTGTGGTCCTTAGGTGACTGGGCCAGGGTGTGAAGCCAGACAGGAGAGGGAGAGGGCTGTCAGGGGGCATGGCCCTCAACCCCTCTCCCCACTTCCCAAGGGAGGATTCTTGTCTATAGATAAGGATTCCTGTTTGCCAAGGGTACTGCTAAAAGACACAAGGCTTCTGAAGCGTCAAATGCCTGTGGTCAGCCGGAGCCTGGGTGTAAATAGTGACTCTCCGCTAAGAAATCCCCTGAGAGCCCAGCCACCAAGAAGGCCCAGTTCCCTCTAGAGAAAGACACGTTTCACTCTTGAAGAAGTTTCAGCTCCGCTTTTGGTGGTTAGTCACTGTTCATTCTCAGGGTGGTTGATGAAAGACTCTTCTAATTAGTGCTGCAGAAGAATCATCTGAAATTGCAAGCTGCAGGCAGATACTGCTGCGGTTTAATCACACATGTTCCTGTCACACAGGCGGGAAGGAACAAGTGTTCAGCAGATAGTTCAGCCACTCCTGTTATCCTCAAAACCAGCCAAATCCAGTCATGTAGCTACAATTTTCACAATGTTTCCAAATTCAAATACAGTATGTACTTATCATTTATTTAATATTTTTCATTTACCCAACTTAAAAAAAATAAAATATTTTAGAAGTTTCAAATTTACAAAAATATTGTGAAGATAGAACAGAAAATTCCCATATACCCCACACCTACTTTCCCCTATTATTAACATCTTACATTAGCAGGGTACACTTGTTACAATTGATGAACTAAAATTGATACATTAATTAATTATTAATTAATTACGAGGCAAGCACCTCTTTTGCAGATTCAAAGGCTAAAGCAAGGGCCCTCTGTCTTGATCTCTGCTGAATTGTCAAGATCTAGCACTGGCACCTAATTGATGTTTATTAAATATGTGTTACAAGACTGTGATTGAACAAATTAATGACCACGTTTTAGTTTTAGAAAGATCGCTCTGGCTGTAATATGAAGGATAGATGGAAGGAGGCAACAGTAGGTAGGAGACCAAGAAGGAAGTCTGTGGCAAGTCTTGATAGCAGACACCCAGCCAAGGCTGCTAGGGCTTTGGACCCAAATCCTACCCTCTCCAGCAAATAACTAGTCTCATTCTGGAAAAATAAGCCTTTTGGCTCCTGAAAGCCTGACCGTGGGATACCTGTGACCATATGGCCTGAGCGTCCCATCATGAAGGGGTGTTCTCTGGACCATCGAGCCATGAGGCAGGAGAAGCATCTCGAGACTGGACCCCACCTTGTTCTTGCAGCACAAATAGGCTGCAGGACATGGAGAATCCATGGACAAGATGACCACTCTGTGAATGTGTGACTACTCAGTCTCCTTCCCAGACACACCAGTGTTTTCTCAATGTGCTCAGGAACCAGTATCTGTGCAGCAGGGGTGGAGTGGAAACAGGGGTGGCTCAGAAGCGTGGGCTTCCTCTCACCGAGGCTGACCTGGCTGCTCCCAGCCTGAGTGCCCCGCCAGCCAACGGCAGGAAGGAGCCTGTCCACACTTTATATGTTTGCCTAGGTCAGAGGGGGCAGTGATTTATCCCCGGTGGAACAGACATATCTAGAATTGGATTCACCGTTTAGTTTACCATGCTTCTGTGTGGCCCAGCACCTGTGGACTTACGGAATGTCTTATTCACCAGCATGTTCTACCACACAATGCTGCTTCTGACCAACGAACTCAGACTCAGTTGGCTTTAGGTCTGTGTGCTTCCTGTCAGTTACTGGAGCCAGAGAGCACTTTGAAAGTTCTTTTCTGGACACAGATCTTCAGACTGACATATCTCCTGGCTTGTGGGTTTGACACGCTCTTCTTTCCTCTTTGAATGGCCAACACCTGAGGCCACCTGAAAAAAATTGGCTTGGTAGGAAGGCAACACCCTGAATTTGTTCTTCACCTGAAGCTTCTCTCTTTTTTTGGCTGAGGAGCCTTAACTTGCCTTTGAGAAAGGCTGTGAGCAATAATGTTATCTCCTTGCCGTTTGTTTGCAATTCGTTGCTATTTTAAGCTTCACTCTCACATCAGTTGAATTTTCAAGCCTTACAAGTCTCGCCTTTCTGGATGCTCTCATGTTTCTTCCATCTCTGTTTCCAAACTTGCCAATTCTTGCCTTAGGTGATCATTTTTTAAAAAACCTTTTTGCAGACATCATAGAGCAGCTAACATGGACGTTCTGATTCTTCCCAGTAGCTTCCTTTGGAGGAACAGAAGAAGCGATCTACTTTTCTAGCTATTGATGATAGTTTTACCAAATGTTTTGTGACAGTAGAACAAGGGTCATCAACTTTTTAGCCTGAAATACCAGTGTCCCCATTGTACCGATGCCTCATTTTAGGCTTCAGTTATAGCAACACTGTGCCCCCTTTCTGTATTATTTTGGGCAAATCCTAAACTACTTTAAAGAGAACCCCCAATGCCCTGATTTAAATATGATGGATATTTATTTCTCTCACACATCAACATGCAGGGCTGGTAAGTGGGTTTTTCTTCAGGAAATCAATCAGGGACCTATATGAATGAAAACAGCAAACATTTTCAACACAGCTTCCGTGGCTGCTGAAGGAAATAGAAAAAGGAAGGACGATTCAAAAGTAAACACCTTTCAGAAGATGAACTGGCAGGTGCCCGCACTAATTTTATTCATTTCTAATTGGGGAGAACTTAGACACATGGCTACACCTAGCTGTAAAGGACTTAAAAAAGTAACCTCAAGCAGGGCAGCCCCACCCAAGAAAAGAGGAGAGAACGATTTTGGGGGTATAACCAACAGTCTGCCACAATAAGCATATTGTTCTACCTTATTCTTTATGATGTTCATATATATGTATGTATATGACTTAACATATATATTGTAATTTTTCAACCATGTCCTTCTTGGTGGATTTTTAGGTTGTTTCTAATTTATTGTGCTTATAAGCCCTCATTATACATAAATATTTGTGACCTGTAATTTTGATAGCTGTATCCAAAACTGCTTTCTGAAGATGTATTACTTATTCTCATACTAAGGTATGGAGTGTGCTGGCTTCCCTATGGCTTCTCAAAAGTCTGTCTCATCTAACTTTTTAGTTTTTGCCAACTTATTAGGTAAAAGATGGTGTCTTGTTTTAGTTTGCATTTCTTTCATTATGTTTAGCATTTTTGCCTTTCTTTATAAAATAATTTCATTTCTTTTTTTGAAAATGCCTATTTTAAATCTCTGCTATTATCCTGTTGGGTTTTTGGTACTTATAAAATAAATTTGTATAGGCGCTTTAGAGATACACATTGCTTGTCCAAATACAGTATTCCAGGCCTCAGTCTACCCCAAGGGTGGGAAAACTGAGGCCAAATCTGCCCTGTAAGTGAAGTTTTATCGGAATACAGGCGTGCTCGTTTTTCACATGTGGTCGATGACTGCTTTTGTGCTACAATGACTGAGTTGTTTCTACAAATATTATAGAGCCTAAAATATTTACTCTCTAATCTTTTACAGAAAAAAAAGTTTGCTGATCCTTGCCACAGACTCACTGAAAGAATCTCCAGTGTTGGGGGCTGCACACATACATTTTTTTTTTTCAGACAAAGTCTCACTGCGTTGCCTGGGCTAGAGTGCTGTGGCGTCAGCTCACAGCAACCTCAAACTCCTGGGCTCAAGTGATGCTCCTGCCTCAGCCTCCCGAGTAGCTGGGACTACAGGCATGTGCCACCATGCCCAGCTAATTTTTTCTATATATTTTTTAGTTGTCCAATTAATTTCTTTCTATTTTTGGTAGAGACGGGGTCTCGCTCTTGCTCAGGCTGGTCTCGAACTCCTGAGCTCAAACAATCCGCCCCCCTCGGCCTCCCAGAGAGCTAGGATTACAGGCGTGAGCCACCGCGCCCGGCCTTCAATTTACTCTTTCTTTGTACAGAAATCCTCAGAAATACAGTTTTAAATACCAAGAAAATTTAGCTTAAGCCTTCAAAATTAAAAAAAAAAAACTGTATTCACTCCACTACTCTGACTTTGCCCACATTCCTGATTGTGAACCTCTGTGCAATGTTGGTAGGTCAGGCAGACAATGTGTAATACGCACAGAATAACTCCGGCCGGGATCGGGTTTCAGAAACTATATCTTAAACAGCAAATAGGTATTTTTTTTTTTTTGAGACAGAGTCTCACTCTTTTGCCTGGGCTAGAGTGAGTGCCATGGCGTCAGCCTAGCTCGCAGCAACCTCACACTCCTGGGGTCAAGCAATCCTTCTGCCTCAGCCTCCCAAGTAGCTGGGACTACAGGCATGCGCCACCATGCCCGGCTAATTTTTTCTATATACTTTTAGTTGGCCGATTAATTTATTTTCTATTTTTAGTAGAGACGGGATCTCGCTCTTGCTCAGGCTGGTTTCGAACTCCTGAGCTCAAATAATCCGCCCGCCTTGGCCTCCCAGAGTGCTAGGATTGCAGGCGTGAGCCACCGCGCCCAGCCAAATAGGTATTTTTTTCAAAATATCCCGTGATTTTCTCCTGGTATCTCTGTTTAAACATCCCAATTACCTAAGAGACCCTGTGAAAGATATCTTCACAGAAAGAATACATCATTTCCTAAGCTGACAGACACAGATAATAAAAGTTAATAATAACAGCAGATAAAATACTTTTTCTGTTGTTTTCCATAGTCAACAGCTTTAGTAAAATAAATTTAGAAAATTACAAAAAAAAATCGTAAAAAGAGCACTGTCTGAAAAAGTTCGGTGAAGGACAGCTAAGGCGTGTTGCTATTGTGAATGTAACATCCGATTATTTTTTGCAATTACATTTGGCCACTACCAGACAACTTATGGATACATGGAAAAATGTCAACTGTCATAGTTTACATACGCTTTACATGACATATATTACTTCTTAAAACCCTGACAGAATGAAACCCTAACAAACACAGATTTTGATTTCTTAACAGTTTTCCAGTAAGATTTGTAAAGGTGGAGGAAGAACTACAGGGTGTGTTCCTTTGCATTCATTAAAGTTTGGCAGCATCTGGCAATACATGCTGGGCAAGTGCCATAGCAGAAGACAGGCCAGGGAAAACCCCCAGCCCCAACCCACCCTGGCAGAGCGCTCTCCTCACCAGCGCATTCTGCATGCAGGGCTGCCGGCCAACCAGACAGCGCTGCTGGGCAGTGAGGGGGAGTCCCCTGCAAGGGGCACAGTGACTTAGCAGGTGAAGGGGAACAGCAGCAATGTGGGCCCGACCACACTTCCCACCTCACCACGATCAAGGTCAGACTGCTGTTGGCTGGGTGTATGGGGGTGGGCAGGCTGGGGGCTCCACTTCACTGCAATCTTCCAGCATCATAGAAATTCTGGAGTAGCCTATGAAAGACAAAATATGGCACCAATCAGAAAACCAAATCCTCTGCAGTGATCAGTCCTCCTGGATATGAACTTGCATAGAACGTGAAATAGATACCAAGTAATTTATCATATACAATTTGTTTTTTAAATGAATCAATAATTTGAGTTTGATAATGACTTTGAAGAAGATTCAGGTCTTCATCATGGAAACCTTACATGAATCTGTATTTCGCATGTAGAAGAGGAAGGATTGAG
Organism: Propithecus perrieri; assembly: GCA_963574695.1. Taxonomy (NCBI): domain Eukaryota; kingdom Metazoa; phylum Chordata; class Mammalia; order Primates; family Indriidae; genus Propithecus; species Propithecus perrieri. The sequence continues at coordinate 1,548 of CAUYRB010085871.1, read as the reverse complement.
TAATCAGAGTCAACTGTTATACCATGGGAATGAGACAAGTTCAAATGATCAGTTTCTATTTTCGAATTTAGTTGAAATTACCATACCACTTGCAGCCATTATAGGAGAAGAGAATAAAAAAAGCATGGAAGTATAACTTTACTCACTGTACCTATAAACTGTCTTCAAATGCTAATGTTTTAAATGTTTATACAGATTTTACATTCCACTCTATAGTGCAGTTGAATTTATTTTAATGTAAAACATTTTAAGTTTCTTGCTATAGAGTAAAATGAGCTTCCCAAGAACTTATGCCATGTTTATTCTATAACTTTGCATATTCCTAGAAACAGCCATCTACCACACTAGTACCTCTAAGAAGTTCTATATTTGTGGGAAAGTAACAGCACACTTTTCCTCAGGATATAAAAAAATTTTATTACCAGGAAATCTTACCTGCGTCCGGAAAGCATGGTGTTCTCTTGAACTCACTGCAGGTAAGGTGTTAACATGCTATCATTTTTGTGCAACAAATTTGATAAGTGTAACACATTTCATATGAAATGTAAGGAAAATCCTCCCTAGAATTTAGTGCAGTAAAATCTATAGTCACTTTCATGATCCTATCTCAATTTATATTGCTGAGTAGATCATGAATTCTAAGCAATTCTTGGAACCTAAAAGTATTTATTAAAATTAAGAAAAATTCTGTTCCATGGAACCACCAGTTGCCATTTGAACCATATCTTATTACAGATCCTGAAATGTGCCTCACTCATTCCTGTGCTTCTTTTGGACCTGGATCTCCTCCTTCCTTTCCTGATAAAATGTACTCGCGTTCAGGTCTTAGTTTGAAGAAACAGGTCCTGAATGAGGCCTTTCCTATATTTAGGGCTATATCTCTCTACATTTATCCATTCTCATTGAGACCCTGTACCACCCTGCAGTCTTTCAGCTTTTTCTGACAGACTGTAAATTTTATGGGGGCGGAAGTGTGTCTGTTTTGTTACTACTGTTTCTTTATTATCTAGAGGACTACTTTTCATTTGTTACATGCTCAATAAATATTTTAAACGAATCTATGATCATTGGACCCTGAAGTGAAATTTGAATCACAGTGATACCAGGGATAAGAGTATTGAAATAATACAATGAAAATAATCTGCTTGGAACCCCATCTTTTTTTAGTCATAATATAAAATGAAATTAAGACTGTAACAGAACACTCATCAGAGATTCTATACTCTACTATGCTGACATGTAAAACTGAGAGTCTCTATGCTGTCCATAGCAGTTATAAGAAAATTTACAAAAATATATTCAAATAAAGTTGAATCTTTAAATGTAAGTAATTATGTGGATTTTCATGCAGTTTATAAACTACATTTATTTTTGAATGTTTTGCTTGAAGTGAAACAACTAGTTTCTGATTTTTTTTTCTTGTTTCACATGTCTCTGGTATCCAATTATAATGCACTCTATTAAGTAGGATTTTAACTATGCATATAGCATTGTTTCTTTCTGGCCCGCTAAAAGTTGTCGTCATTGTTCTTTCTGATGGTCATATGG
>CAUYRB010085865.1:0-20905 GCA_963574695.1 Propithecus perrieri | reverse complement strand
GCAGCCGAACGGGACCCATTTGTACTCACTATCAAATTGGTATTAACTAATCAACACATAAACGCACATATCAGAACAACATCTATTGGATGCTGGGGAAGGGGGAGGGTGGTGGGAGGAGGGGGGAGGAGGGAGGAGGGGAGGGGTATTCGTATACACAAGGAGTGCAATGCGCACTACCCGAAGAATGGACATATTTGAAACACGGACTTCGGTGGGGGGGGGGAAACAAGGGCAACACACGTAACCTAAACATCTGTACACCCATAATTTGCTGAAATAAAAAAAAAAAAAAAGAAAAAAAAAACTCTTAATAAAAAAAAATATATATATCTTTGACAGGTTGCTTAGAGGACTTGATACCATAGAGGAAAAAAATCACAGATATTGAAGATAGGTCAATATAAATTACGTACCTTGAAAGGTAAAAAAAAAAAAAAAAAAAAAATTGGAAGAAAAGAACAATATATCCAAGCCATGTACAGTATGTGTAATTGGAAACTCAGAAAAAGAAAAAAGAAAGAAAGCGGCAGAAGAAATACTTAAATAAAAAATGTCCAAGAATTTTTCAAAATTAACATATTCCAAATTTTATGTTTAAATATCTCAGGGAACACCAAGAAAAATATGGCAAACAGAAATAAGAAAACAAATAAACAAAAAACTCTAATCATGTCACATTCAATCAGCTGAAAACCAACAACAGAGAAAATACTGAAGGCAGTATATTCTTTCAATTTCACTGGATTTAAGGAATACAAATAGCTTTTTGTTACGTGGATGAATTGCATAGTGGTGAAGTCTGGGCTTTCAGTGTATCTGTCACAAGAACACCATACGTTGTACCCAATACGTAATTTTTCATGCCTCACCCCACTCCCACCTTTTGCCTTCTGCATCTCAATATCCATTATGTCTCTCCATATGATCACACGTGCTATAGCTTAGCTCCTACTTGTAAGTTTGAGCATGAGTTATTTGATTATTTGTTCCTGAATTACTTCACTTAGGATAAGGGACCCCAGTTCTATTTAAGTTGTTTCAAAAGACATTATTTCATTGTGTTAAATGAAATAAATAAGAATGATCTAAGTAAACTACCTAAAACAGAGATCTTTGTATTAGATATAAATGCAAGACTCAGGTGCATGCAGCTTACAAAAAATACTCTTCAAGTATGGAGATATAGAAACACTAAATCTAAAAGATGGAGAAAAATATACCAAGCAAAACTAATCAAAGAATTGTAGGATAGCTATACTAATTTCATAAAAAGAAGACTCAGACAAGTAATATTATCAGAGATATTAAAGTACAATACATACCGATAAATGAGTCAATCCTCCTAGGTATGTATACACCTAAAATGAGAGATTCCAAGTGCATGAGGCAAAAGCTAATAGATCTAAAAAAGAAATAGACAAATATATAATCCTACTTTGAAACATTAGCAGGCCTCTCTGAGCAATTGATAAAACACATGGCAAAATATCAATGCATCTGTAGATAAATTATGTAAGATTATCAACCAATATGACCAATTGACATGAATAAAGCACTGAACTCCAAAACTGAATATACATTATTTTGAAGTACACGTGTAATATTAACCAAGATATATTCTGGGATATGAAAACTAAATACATATGAAATAATAGAGATCATCAAAGTAAGCTATCAGAATAAAAGATAAACTGGAAATCAATAAAAAAATACCTGAAATACCACCAAATATTTGGAAATTAAGCATTATACTCCTAAATAAACCTAAGCCAAGAAGGGTATCTAATGGAAATCTGCATAATATTTTGAAATAAATAAAAATAAACATATAACATATTAAAACATGTTGTGTGAACCTATGTCAGTGCTTAGCAGGTGATTTATAATATTAAGTGCTTATATTAGAAATCAAACAAAAAAAACTTCCAATTACTAACCAAAACTTCCCCCTTAAGAAAGTAAAAAAAAGAAGAACTATTTAAACCAGAAGCAGAAGAAAGAAAATAATAACAATTAGAGTAGAAATAAATAAAATTGACAACAAAATAAAATAGAAAAAAATAAAAACTGTAACTGATTTTTTTAAAAGATGAATAAAACTGATATGCCTCCAGCTAGGCTCACCAACAATATCAGCACCACCACTACCAACACAACCACCGTCACTACCAAATATGTATTTCACAATATCAGATATGGAAGAAGAGACAGCACTACCAAACCTAAATGTTCAAATATATGATAAGGGGATACAGTGAACAACTCAATTCTGTGCTTATAAATCTGTGAACCTGTATGAAATATGCCAGTACTTGAAATACATACTCTACTGTAGGAGCCAAGGGAAAAATTCTCCTTGGCCCTCTGAAGGTTCACTGAAAAACCAACTTAAAAAAGGCAGATTAATTGGAGAAAAGGTATACAGATGTGTTTAATCATAGATTTCAGTGACATTGGAAGCCTTCAAATGAAGACCCGACCCACAACGGGATGCAGAAGCTTATATACCATCTTGAGGTTATAGAAGTAATGGGAGCTTGGATCCTGGCAAAGTAGGGAATGGGAAGTGGGAGAAGAATTCTGTTGAAGGGAAATAATTGATTACAGGGGAGAATTCAATAGGGTGAAGAACATACAATGGCCTGGGACAAAGTCTGTTGGGTCCACAGAGGGGAAAATGGTTTGTTCCAAAAAAATCTGTCCAGGTTTGTTGACAGACTTTAGTCTTCCTTGCTGTGATATGAATTCAGTTAATGAAAAGTCAGGGAAGGGACCAAAGATAATTGTTCTCTTCTTTGATAGATCCAGACTCTAGGCAGACAAGGGAATTGAAGAGAACCTCCTCCCCTAAGCCTCAAGAGACCTTGAGGCTTTTTTTTCAGTTCACCATGTACATATTTTGGGGTGTGGGTTTCTGAGTTCCAACATTACCTAAAGGGCATTCAAGAAAGAAGAGAAAATCTGAATAGACCTATACAGTTAAACAAATGAATGTAGACAAATCTTCAATAACAAAATATTAGCAAAACAAATTCAGTAAAACATTAAACAATATGATACAAGTTGGTTTCATCTCCAGGATGCAAGGCTGCTTCAACATTTGAAAATTAGTCAGTGTAGTTCACCATTTTAGCAAACTAGAAATAATCACCTGATCATTTCAATTGATGCAGAAAAAGCATTTGACAAAATTGAACACTCATTCTTGATTTAAAAAAAAGAAACACTCAGCAACTTTAGAGAAGAAAGGAATCAACTTTAATCTAAGAAAAGGCAATTAGTCAAAACAAACAAAAAAATAACTTTAAACATATGTATCTCACACTTTATAAAAAAGTAAACTGAAAATTGTCATAGACTTAAATGTAAACCTGAAGCTAGACAATTTTTGGAAGACAATATAGAAGAAAATGGATTTCAATAACCATGGATCTAAAGAAAAATGTTTGAATCTAGGGTTGGAGCTGGAAAACACAAGGTATTGAAACCACCCTTTTCAATAAAGGGTTGCAAGGTGAGAAGTGGGGCAAGGGCCTAAAAACTCTGTGAAGGCACAGGCTTAGCTAAAAATAATGATGATAATTAGTCACTGGCCCCTTGCTTCCTTCTCTATAACTGTTACTCTGGAGTCACATAGCTGGTGGTAATAAAAATTCTTAACTTTCTCCATAGATACCATCACCTTTTCGAAACTTAAAGGTAGTTTCTGAGATATCTTCCAGGCCCTGCATTCCTGTGGATTGGCTGACCCTCCCAGACCAGCAGCCCATACCAAGAAACTGAACCAACTGGAATTGTGACCCCAGGAACTTAAGCAATACAAAAAGATGATCCCTACACCCCTATAATTTTGCCCTGAACCTAGCCAATTAGCAAACCCAATTGCCTAATGCTTTGCCTGCCAAACTATCCTTAAAAACTCTTGTGTCCCATATTCTCCGGGAGGCAGATTTGAGAAATTCCTCCCATCTCCCTGTCTAGCGCTGCGCGGAATTAAACCCTTTCTCCATTGCAATCCCAACCGTCTCAGTATATCAGCTCTTCTCTGTGCAGCAGACAGTTCAACCTGGTTGGGCCCCAACAGTATGACTGAAACCTCTCATAGCACCCAAATTAAGGACATGATTAAATAACATGTACATACATACATACGTGCATACACACATACATATGAAGGCATACAAAAAGAGCTCAGGAGACAAGACAAAAAGTTCATAATGACCAAAATTTGAACTATGTGAGCAAATATATATTCATGAATTCATACTGATAAGAATAAATTTTTGAATAAATAAGCAAATGGGAGAAAGAACAAATCTTTCTTATAGAAAAATTCCAAACAAATGTAGAAAGAATACGGAAACCAGAAAGTTATCTTCAGAAATCCACTGCAATAAACGATATATCCAAGATAGTTATTTATTAATTACTGTAGTTGTTTTTAACATAGTTTTACAAATTCTTTAATACTCCTTTTTTCAGTAGGTGGAATTTAATTCCCCTCCCTTTGACTCTCACTTAAACTCACTTCATTATACATGAATAGATTATGGAAAGGGAAAAACAGTAATTTTATGGTAGAAAATTCTAGCAGACATCATCTTACCAAGTGATGGAGGTTAACATCTTCAGACTATGTTGATGTCATGTGTCCCTATTAGTGAGCTATGAGAAGACACTTTCTTTACCACTTGTATTCATGCAAAAACCATGACCCCAAACAAATTATGAGGATATACCAGACAAACCCAAATTGAGGGACATTTTATACCATAACTGGCTAGTGCTCTTTAAAGGTGTTAATATCATGAAAATAAGGAAAAACTGAGAAAATGTTAAAAGTTGGAAAAGAGTAAGGATCTATGGGTAAGGAAAATGTGGTACATAGGATCATGGAAGAGAAAAAAAAAGAACACTACTGGGGGGAATAAAGACCTAATGAAGTCCAAATACAGTCTGTAGTTAAATAATAGTGTCATGTATCAATATTAATTTCTTAGTTTTGATCAATATACCTGAGTTACACAGATGTTAATAGCAGAGAAAGCTGAATGAGGGATATACAGACACTCTTTGTACTGTCATTACTGTGTTTGTATAACTAAAAATTATTCCAAAAGGAAATTTATTCCAAAAGAAAGGTGATTTCTGTTTTCCTAACTCAAGATTCAATGAAATACTTGGTATTAGGCCTGGTGCCAATGATCAGATGCTCATAAATGGGATTCTGAGACTGTGTGACTTACTTCTTGAGTTTTGATACTGTGCTGATGTCCTCAAAAATAGAAATAAAATGATAGACTGTGGTTGGTTTTGATTATCTCTTGACTCAAATAAAACCAAAGCTCCTGTGTATTCGGTTTCCTGTCTAACACATTAGTCTCCTTCCTCACAGCACTCCTTTGGTCTCTGCCAGAGAGTTCTCTCAGTCCCTCCACTGAGGAATGCCCTGTTTTGCAACAGATAATCTGCATGCTACATTTGTCATTATGGATGTTTGAGTGTTTAATGGAAACCAGAAATGACAGGCCCTAAGCAAGATAAAATTGATTCTCACAAATCAGTACAAGTTTAAGAAGTTAAGGGATGGATGTTTAAACCACAGTGTCAAGCCCTTTTAACCCACTTCTCTTCAATACCTAGGGGTTGCTCTTATCTGCATGGTACTAGAGAGGTCGCCCTGCCATGTTCCCATTTTTGTCAGAAGGATCAGAAAAAAGGAGGAAAAACCAGGGCATGCCTTTCACCTTTAAGGTTATGACACTGATTGCATAAACCATTCAAACTGAAAATATCACACTGCTGCTTTGTGGCTTTGTATGGCTGAAAAATATAGATTTCAGTTGGTCCTAGCTAAAGATTATATTATTATGAAAAGGAGATAATTTTATTCAGTTCCCTATAAACACAGTGTCTGTGTATAGATACCTTATTTAGATTATTTTATTAATAGTTGTACTTTCACAAAAATGCAAAAATATGTGAGATGGAAGCATGTAAAATGTTCAATTTTAATTTTATTATTATTAATTTTTTTGCATCTTGTACCCCATCACCGAACACAGTTTCTGATACTTGTTATGTACTCAATATCTTTAACTTACAATTTTATTATAAAATGAGATCCTGCCAAATAAAATATTTTATAATCTGATAATATAATCGAATATACTTCTTTTCTACAATATTATTTATAATGTTTGGAGAGTATTCCACCTTATGTGTATTCTATAATCATTAACTAATTAATTATTTATGGTCACTTTCTTGTTTTCCAATTTATCACTAATATATATAATGCTATAAAAACATATTTATAGACAAATCTTTGTATAAATCTGTAATTATTTCTGTATGATCAAATTCCTGAAAGATAAATTTCTGAGCCAAAAGATATAAACATTTTAATGAATTTGATGCAAAAAGGCAAATGCACTTCAGAAATCCTATATTCATTTATGAATTTCCCAGCAACGGTTCAGTGTACCCACACTTTGGGCAATACTGAAGAATATAGCCAGGTAGATTTGAAATATATAAAGCATCTTAATTCTTATTGATTTGTTCCTTCTTGATGATTTTATATATTTATTGTATTATTGTGATGTTGCATATTGAAAATATGAATTCTTCTATCAAATGGGATTATTATGTTATAATGCCAAACAACAACTAACTGCAGTCTGCCCTCAGGATCTGTGGATTACACAACTGTTGAACTCAGAAAAAAAAAACAATACAACAGTAAAAAAATAATACAAATAAAAAGCAATATAGTATAACAACTATTTACAAAGCATTTACATTGTATTAGTTATCATAAATTATATAGAGATGATTTAAAGTATATGGAAAGATGTCTATCAGTTATATGCAAATGCTACATCATTTTAGATCAGAGACTTGAGCACCTGTTGATTTTGATATCAATGGGGGGGGTCTTGAGATCAATCCCCACAGACAGCAAAGGAGGACATACTATAATTTAGTTCACCTCAGAAAATCAATATTTTGAAAAGGTGCAATCAGAAAGGCGATGCCTACATATGAGATAGTATTTTAACTTGCTATTTATTTAAACTTTCAGATTGAGACTTCTCATTTTCTGAAAAGGAAAACATTTCCATTTCTTGTCATTCTGTAATGGTTTTCATTATTTCATTGTGTTATTAGGGACCAAAAGTACTTTATTTTCTATACACTTTATATTTACATTTTTCACATGCAACTTGAGTCTTCTAAATTGCTATCATTTCAACAGTATAAAAACTATAAGATTTCTATAATAAATTTACAATTACTATTTACAAGTTGGATTGTATACATATTTTAAGTAATATGCATATGAAAAGGAGTATAGTCTCCCTAGGAATTAGAAATATGCCTTATACTTTTGATGTTAAGCAGTCAAAGCATTTCAGAAATAAATCCATGAAAAAGAAATTGGTTTCTTTGCCCAACTGGCCATATTTGAATATTTAGATGATTGTTCTATTTTTAGTGGGAATCTTATTTTCAATTATAAGAGCATTTGAATGATATTGGAAAAGGATTCTCTTTAAAGATGACATAATAAAGGCAATTTCATTCTCCTCCCCTCCTTGTAAAACACTGACAATATTGAAAATTATGAAACAAAAAAATAGAAAAGAAATATCCTTTTTCAATTTAAAAAAGAAAAGAGCCAAATCACAAATGTGCAAATGTAGAAAAATTTGCTCTACAAATCGGTAGTAATCAATGATGGAAACGAAAGAGATCACCATGCCTTCTCAGTACAGAAAGGTCAGAGAGTTTCCTGAAAGAAATATGCTGCATTGTTAATCACCTATATAGTGATAACTTAGAGGGATTAAATACAGAGGCAAATGGTTGACTTGATTAACAATAACATCAATAAGAAAGGAACCAGCATAGCTAAATCTAGGTGTACATACTGGAAAAAAAAAAAAAAAAAGAAAGAAAGAAAATGAAGAAGAATAGAATAAGAAGGAAGCAGGAAGAGGAGTGGAAGGACAAGGAAATGAAGAAAACAAGGAGAACAAGACCAAGATGAGAATGTACTTAATAGGCCTAAAAGACAAAGTAGAAATAAAATCATCATGAAAGAGAAGTACAGAGACAAATGCTTCTCTGTTCTGTAAATATCTTAAGAAATCAGTCAGCGTGACTTGTCTGAACAAGGTTTAAAGGAATGATGCAGCTCCGCGTTTGATATTAAAATGATCGAAAGTGGACGTGCTACACTATAATGCTCTTGAATCAAAAGTGACAAGCACTGAAATTAAGAAAATATTTAACTACATAAAATCTATACTTATTTGCGAAAAGAAGGAAAATTCTTAGAGGACTTGTGAAAGTATGAGAAATCACCAACTGATACCATAAATAGTCATGCTCAAGAGGAAGATTTACAACTGTAGATGTGCAAAAGAGCACACTTAAAATGTGGGTGGCAAACTCCAAAGGTTCAAAATAACTGGAGTTGGAATAAAACGTGAACAAGATATCAAGGAGCAAATACTTAGATTAGTCAGGTTATCACAGAAGTAGCATTCATGATGGAAATTCCTCTTTCATGAAAACCAGTAATTATCGTAAAGACATAATGCTATAGAATAGCTCAGTGCCCCTACTTTTCACAAAGCATTACTGTTTGTGCACCCTCTGAAGCACAACCCCAAGATTACAAAATAAATAGTGTGTCCTGGGGTTTTGAAATTCAATGGATTTAAACAAGGTGCGTTTCCTAGGTGCCCGACTCAATGAGAAAGAAAAGATCAGGAGAGAACCCTAGAAGAAGACCTTGCAAATTTCACATTTCTTCTACTCTAACCTTTTATTGAAAATAGCATGGGCCAGTGCTTCTAAGTCATTAATCAACTGGGAATTTGTGAAAATGTATATTGTGATTTGGTAGGTGTTGGATAGGCACTGAGATTTTGCATCCCTACAAAGCTCTGAGGTGAAGCTAATGCTGGCTCATGGACCATGCTTTAAACATCAAGGTCTATATTATAAGCATCAACCATGGATTCACTATCTCTGCACTTTATATGCTTATGCAAGATATCTTAATTCCAAAACTGAACTATAAAATCACCAGATACTTGAGGATTGTCATATATATGAAATAGAGTAAAAGAAGAATCAAATTTAGCAAAACAAAACTTTAAGGTAGTATCAAAAAAGAGAAAAAAAATGTTATTGCATCCATATTACAAAAAGGAAGATAGATTCTTTAGAATTAAAATGAAACTTCTAGTTAAAATTTTTAATAACTAGGGTAAATAGATTGGGCACAGTGGGACAGAAAATTGATAAACTAGAATAATCAAAAAACTATTTCATAAGGCAGGAAAAATATTAAGAAAAGAAATACAGAGCTGGTTCTGATTCTGCCTAGGATTCAGAAAACTGGAAAGAGCATCGTTCCCATCAAAGAATAGAGGAAATTATAGAAAAATTACAAAGTCAAATCTTTTTTTGAGACTTAAAATCTAAGAGCAAAAAAAATATTTTGGAAATTAATTTTTATTAACTTGCCATGATAATTTGGCAAAAGTTAGTTTTTTCTTTGTTCAGTTTTGGTTCGGTTCTGTTTTCAAAAAATGCTGTTAAAGTGTTACAGCTTTTTTAGAATTTGTCTAGTAGGTTTTTGGTTTTTCCCACGAAACTCCCCATGGGAGGAAATGATGCTACTAAGACAATTGTATATCCATATGCCAAAAAAAAGAAAACAATCTCTGACTCATACATCATGAAATACACAAATATTAATTCAAAATGGATTGTAGACCTAAATATAAAACCTAAAATATAAAACTTCTAGAAGAAAACACAACAGAAAATCTTTATGACCTTACATTAAACCAAAGGTTTTTTTTTTTTTTTTTTTTTGGACCGAGTTTGGCTCTGTTGTCTGGGGCTAGAGTGCCTTGGCATTAACCTAGCTCACAGCAACCTCAAACTCCTGGGATCAAGGGATCTTCCTGCCTCAGCCTCCCCAGTAGCTGGGACCACAGGTATTCACCAGAACACCTGGCTAATTTTTTCTATTTTTGGTAGAGACGGGGTCTTGCTCTTGCTCAGGCTGGTCTCAAACTCCTGAGCTCAAGGGATCGTCCACCTTTGGGCTCCCAGAGTGCCAGGATTACAGGCATGAGCCACTGTGCCCGGCCTAGACCAAGATTTTTAATTTAGCCTTCAAAAATTATAAACAATAATTAAAAAAAAATAGACTTCATGAAAACTAAATATTTTCGTATTTTAAAGACATTGGAAAGAAAATGAAAAGACCGAAGAGAGACTGGTAGAAATGATAGCAAAACATATATGTAACCAAGTATTCACATCCTGTATGTATAAGAAAACCCAAAGCTCAATGATAACAAAATTAACAAACCAATAAATAAATGACCAAAAGATTTGAATAGACACTTAAATACTAAATAGACACTGATGTCAAATAAGTACATAAGAAGATATGTACATCATTTGGTCATTGAAGAAACAGAAATGTTTAAAGAAAATGAGATACCACTACGAATTCTTTATGATGGAATACACAAAACAACAACAAACCCTAACAATATCTGGTATTGCCAAGGATGCAGTGCAACAGGTGCTCTCCTACATTGCCATTCAAAATGCAAAAGAGCACAGCTGTTTTGTAAAACAGGTTAGCAATTTCTTACAAAGTTAAACATACATTTGAGGTACAACCCAGCCATCGCGCTCATAGGTATTTTCTCACCAAAAAGAAAACCAAAAAGAAAAATAAACAGTACATGAATATTTATTAGCTTTTTCATAATTTTCAAATTCTTCAAATAACACAATTTCTAACACATGGTAAATGGATAATCAAATTGTGGTACATCATAAAATAGAATATTATTTAGAAACATGCAACAACATGAATGAATCTCAAAAATATTACAGGAAATGAAAGAAGCCAAATTCTAAGGACTACGTTCTATAGGATTCCAAATATAGGACAAAAATTTTTGAGTTTTTCCTAATTTGATGAGTAAAAATGCTTCAATAGATTTTTGTTTGTCTTATTATGTGTGAGATTATCTTTTTATATTACTATTTCATTTTCTATCTACTGCCAATATGTATCTTCTACCTATCTTTTGCCTGTTTTTAAAAATTTAGCTGTTTTTTTCTCCTTAATTTTGTTGTAAAATATATAATTATGATAAATGTATAGTAAACTCATGATGCATAGAAAATTCTACCTATGCAAACTCTTCTATTTTATATTTTACTTCTATTTTACCAATTTTATATGGTAAGCTTTTTCATTAATATTTTGGCATGACACATGGCAAATTACAAGTCAGACGTCATGGCCAAATTGTTTCACAATTAAACACTGAGTGACAGTTTAATGCTCAAATAAAACTTACTGCAATGAGTGCTCAGAGAATGTAACAGGAGCCATTTGGTGAGAATGATGTGAGAGAGGCGCTTTATCAATCTTTTGTGGTCAGCAATGCATCCTCCAAGGAACCAATAAATAAGGTGTGTGTCCACTTTCTCACTCTTTCTTTTCAGATAGTAAAATCCCTAATGAAGTGATTCCCTTCATTAGAAAATACATCTGTGTGCCTGTAGTCCCAGTTGCTCAAAAGGTTGAGGCAGGAGGATCGGAAGCCCAGGAATTCAACGCTACAGTGAGCTATGCTGACTCCATTGCACTTCAGCCTAGGCAGCAATGAGAGACCTTGTCCCTAAAAATACATAAATAAATAAAAATACATAATTCAATTCAAGAGTCCAGCAGGGTATGAGTCAGATAGGAAAGTAGTTAAGTAAAAATATCTTTGTTTCTTCATTGACAAGTACCATAGCATTCATTCCTGTAACCTGGAGTCAAACCAATTACTGGCTCTGCAACTGATGGATTGCTTACTACAAGTGCACTGTAAAACCCTATCATTCACCAGCAAGAGCATTTTAATGTCAGTGAGATATTGAAGTAATTAAAATATAAACTCCATGCTGTTCCATCTATTTCTATCCAAATGGCAAGTTGATCTTACTAAATCCCAATTATTGAGTGCCAAAATTCCCTATGTGCTATATTAGCTATTTAAAATGATAGGATAGATTCTTCATTTATTACTAGCTCCAACATATATTGACCAATACACATGACTTGGTAAGTTACAATTGTTTAGAGTTAGATAATGCATTTCTATCAACAACCCTTTGATAATAAACATACAATTTAAAATATCAAATCAAACTCGGCATAACATTTCTGATCACCAATTTAGCATTACCTGCACTCTACATATATTACTTACAGTTTAATATAAGTTATTTTAAAGTTAATGTAGAAAATCTTTCAAAGAGACAGCATAGCTATATTTATTATTATTTTATATTTAGGAAAAATGATGCAGCTCTCAAATCATCATAAGTTAATGACTAGATATTTATTTTTATTTTAAGATTTTATTAAATATCTACATTTCATAAGTTTGTAAATAAATATGCAAATTGGTTGTGATAAACATGTATATGTTTAGTTATATATTTCCTATTCAGTTTTACTTCCTGGTTTAATACTTTCCATATTATGTACATTCTAAAAATTAAAGAGTAAAAGATAAATCATAAATATATATTTGAGCCAAATCATTATTATATTAACACTTTTAAGAAAAGTTCTTTAAAATTGAATGTATTTAAGAGTACCTGAAACAAATATTTTTCCTAAACATGCTGATGTTGTAATTATTATTATGACCTCAAGCTTCTGATAAGGTTGGCATTGATTAACTCATAATAAATATTTACTTGCTAGCTTACTTTCAAAACTTTACAGTACAATTGATGGAAATCTAAATAGGTAAAATTAAGAATTATTTTCTTACATGTCCAGAATATTTCCTACTTTTTCAAAATATTTAGATGATTTTATCATTTGATATTTTCAATATTAATTACACCTCAATATTACTATACGATGATATGAAAACAGCACTATGTCATTTAAAACTATATAACTCAGAAAAACAATAATTGTATTAATATATATTTAAAGAGAGATTTATAATTTCTAGAGATTATTTTATTTGAGCATTACAACAAATCTTGTATGATGGGGAAGAAAGTAATCTCAATGCTTATTTTACCAATGAAAAAACCTGGAATCCCAGAAATTTACTGCCCTGACATAGTTCATTAGTTATAAGGGAATAAGATAGAAACTCCAAAAAAAAAAAAAAAAGATCTGATTCCAAAATCAGGGATTCCCTTTGTGCTAGACAGCTTAACATTAGCCACAAACATTTGAATACAAAACAAAAAATGCTCTTTGTGGTTTTGCCTGACTCTCTGAGGGAAAAAAAAAGAATACTCAAATATCAAATAAATTTATGGTACATGCTGTTGGTTTTGAATATTGCAATGCAGGCTTTTGGGTTTCCAAATTTCATGTGGTAAACTTTTCCATCAATTCTTTGATAAATTACTAATCAGATATTGATGCAAAATTATTATTTTACAGTTAAACTATATACGATATTGGTATTTTATAACACAGGGAGCATATAGCATTTAGGATACTATAAATTCACTAAAATGTGCTTATAATTTAAACAGGTTAATTATAATTCCACATATAATCATTCTCTATAAATACATATCTAACAGTACACTATTTTAGCATTTGATAAAAAGATAATACCAGTCAAAATTTTAGATGACTTTTATATTAGATTTTTACATATTTTGAAGGAAAGATAAAAATAAGATCTATGAAAATTCATTGGCTATGTATTCATTTATACTTCAATATTTTATAACTCAGTGTAATGTAAAAGGAAGCATTTCTCTTGTCCACTTTTAAAACACACTTTGAAATGAACAGTGCCTGTTGATGACATTTTTATTCCTTCTAGTTAATCTGAATTTCTTCTTTGATGTTTCTAGTTATAGAATCTCAAGCTGGATTCACTGATTCTTCTCAAGCTAGCTGATTTCTGTAACATAGAGTTTTTAACTCACAAAAGTGACTTTATTGCTTTTCATCATTAAAGAAATAGCATGACATAAAAGTGACAAAAGTATCACACTGAATAACCAAGAACATGGTCATGCTAGTTGAAGTAAGAATTTGACATTAGAAAAAGATAGTTTTACATTTTACAACAATATGTAAAGAACATTAAAGCTTGACAATACTTGGTAAAGTGTTTAATATTCTCCCATAGTTTCATGGAACTGAGGAACAAAGAGTTTAGAAAACTTGATCAAGTTCCTACAACTGGATAGTGTGTAAACCGGAACTAGAAGGTGAATCCTTTATACCTTGGATTTCACTTTTTCCCCAATGAATTTTAATTTTGCAGTATGCCTCCTGCAGTCCATTCCCCAGTGACCTTAACAATGTAATTTTCTAATTAGTTACTTCTTTCAAAACTATAAATGTTTTGCTTTTGTAGAACTATTCTCGTAGCTTAATGGATACAATGGAAATACAATGTTGCATAATGCCCCTTCAGCTTCTGGCCTAAGTCTACTTTTCCTGCCTCTTCTCTTGCATCTCTCCCAGTGGTATTCCTATTTTTCTAGTCAAACCAAATTATGTCCAATTCCCTAGGCATCCATACTCTCTCTTGCCTTTACACATTTTGTCCCCTTTATATAAAATGACTTTTTCCCCTACGTTAGATTTCTACTTGTCCTTTGAGACTCACTTCAAACAGAAGCTCCAAGATGTCTTTTCTAACCACTGCAATGTAGTTTAGGTCCCTTCCTTAGTTCTGCTCTAAAAATGTCCATGACCTTATTAAGAACAAAACACAGTGCTTTGCGTAAGTCTTTTAATAGGTCTGTGGCACTCACAAGATTGAAAACTCCTCCAGTATCTAGCAGTGGCTGCTGAATGAACAAGTAATTAAACATGCTGCACTACACAGCTTCCTTTTTATTCTATTCTCTAAATCATGTGTGTGTGAGAGAGGGGGTGTTCATATGTAAATGATTTGTGCATAAGCTTCTTTGTATGAAAAACATCAATAGTGTCGTATATTATCTTTTACTGTGTACCAGGAACTGACTGCACTCAGACATTTAACAATCTTGTTTAATCTTCACAAAAACTAATCAGGTTGGTGCTATTATTACGTCTGTTTTACGGATGAGAAAACTGAGACTTAGAAATGTTATATAAGCTTCCTAAAGTCTATGTGGCTAATGTCAACAGAGCTGGCACTGGCTTCCAAACCTGCTCATGACCAAAGTCCGTGCTGTGAGCCACTGTATTACTCTGTTCCTTCTTTTAGTTCATTCTGTCACAATCATGTTAGTTTTTCTTTTTACATCAGCTAAAAATTTCATTAAGTATTGACTGATTAAGAAGGAGAAAGACACTGTTTTAAATATTTTTTAAAAAGTAGATTATAGATACTTAAAGTCAAATTAAGGAAGGAGGCAGTGACTCATTAAGTTCTTTCCGATGTCAATTTGTCAATATATCATACATAGAGATCACTACATTAATAATTGCAAGTCATTTATTCAAATGACATTGGAGTAGAGTCAAACATTCTCTGAGTGAGAGCCACAGTTTGTTGTATGATGGCATGGTAGGTTGTGAGCCTGTACCAGAATGTGACAGCATACCTTGAGTATTAAATAATCATCTGCTTGATTTTATCCAAAGGGCCAGGAAGAAAAATTACACAATTGGAACCACTGGGGTCTTTCCTGCTCCAGCTCCCTGAACTGGAGGTCTGGTGCTTTACCTCTGGCAGAACTGGTTACCTACCAGTTGATTGTCTTAAGGTTGCTATGAGATGATGAAAGAGAAGAAAATCAGAAATGAAATTTCACTTTCCTATGTTTTCTTTTTAAAGCTACAAATATTTAAAAATATTTCTTATTACTTAATAAATAATTTTAGTTTAGAATTGATTTAGATTTACATTAAAAATACAAAGATAGTATGGTAGAGTTTTCATACACCTCACACCAATTTCTGCCTATTATTAACACTTTGCATTGGTATGATCCGTGCTGTTCAACACCGATATCAATCCCTGATTATTAACTAAAGTCCATGTTTTATTCAAATTTCTTTAGTTTTCCCCTAGTGCCCTTTTCCTGTTCCTGTTTCCCATCCACAATACCACACTACATTGAGTTGTCATGTCTCTTTAGCTTCACTTGTCTGTAACAAATTTTCAGTCTTTCCTTATTTTTGATGACTTTGACAATTCGGAGCAATACTGGTCAGGTATTTTGTAGCTTAGGTGGGATTTTTCTGAGGTTTTCTTCAGGAATAAACCAGGCTTATTATTTATTTTGTAAGGAAATCCCAGTATAAAGGGCCTTCTTATCACATCATGCAAAGGGCACATGTGGCCAAGAGGGCTCGCCATCAGGGTCAACATCAACACCTTGATCACCTTCTGAGATAGTGTTGGTCTGGTTTCTCCACCGTGGAGTTACTCTTTTCTCCCTTTCCATGCCACACTAGTTGGAAGGCAGTCCCTCTTCAGAGCCCACATTTAAGGAGTTAGGAGATATACTCCAATTCCCTGAGGGTAGAACATCTACAAAAATTATTTTAAATTCTTGTTCAGAGGAGATTTGTATTTTCTTCCCCAATTATTTCTTTAATCTGTATTTGTATCAGCACAGACAGACAGTGGATATTTATTTTATATTTTGGGTTATAATCCAATACTATTCTGTCTATTTTGTTCCTTAAATTACTCCAGATGTGGTCATCGCTTTCAAATGGCTCCGGTATCCCTTTGACACGTCCCCATCAGCTGTGTGTGTATTTTTAGCACTTTCTTACTTTTTGGAATTGTTAGATGCCCTAGGCTCACGTTGTGTATTCTCTGTCTCGCTCTTTGAATTAGCCATTTTCCTAAAGAGATTTTTAATTAGAGACATAAATGAAAGTATATATGATTAAAACAGCCTATGTTTAAAGCACTTGCAGTGTCATATAAATGAACACAATGTTCTCTTGAAAAAGTTTTGACTTTTTGCATGGTTTGGGGTATATTACAGGCTGTAACTTCAAAGGCCTTTGCAGTATTTAGGAAACACATTCCAGCAAAATATGTTCTAAATTCATACAAGCATTTCAGGAAAATTTGGGCATTCTTTCTGGGTAGACAAACCAAACTCTTTCCTCTGAAGTTCATTTGAGACTGAATGAATGGAGAAATATCTCAACTTTGATCATCCCCCTTCATCATCTTTCAAACAGCAAGAAGCCACTAAGTCAAGCAGTTTTCACTTCAGGTAGATATGACAACCCACGAAAGGATATTTTTAATCTTTATTTAATGATTTATTCTCATCTGAAAATTACAGAAAAGTAAAAATAAACTAAAAATTATCATATAGAAGGAAATAAAATCCACCTTCTTTTGAGATAATTATCTGGACAACTTGAGGCAAATGCTGCGTGATTCTTTTGTAGATGTAATACACCTTGCATTGATTTCTCTTTCTTTGTGTCTTTGTCTCTCTAAACACCTCTGTCTTTCTCTCTCTCTTGCTTATACAAAATTATTATACTGTATTCATTAGCCCTAATGTTAGAGGCGATACATCAAAGTGGTTACAAGAAGCAGCAATGGAGCCAGACCACTCTCAGCATCTCTGTCAAAGGGCAAGTCACACTGTCAGTGACTCAATGTGCTCATCTATAAAATGGTAGTTACAACTCAGTCAAATTCATCAGAATGCCATAAGAAGTACCTAAGTTTATCCATTGAAGTGGTAGCGAAATTTTTAGCACATTTTAAATATTTAATAAATTCTTTTTTTTATTTCAGCATATTATGGGGGTACAGATGTTTAGGTTACGTATGTTGTCCTTGCCCCCCACCCCCTTAAGTCCGAGTTTCAAATATGTCCATCCTTTGGGTGGTGCGCATTGCACTCTTTGTGTATGCATATACCCGTCCCAATTCTTGTTTTAGTTTTTCTTTTTCTAATCTACCATAGTTTACGAAACCAGAACACATAGATCTATCTTATATTTTTAATGACTGCACAGTATTCCAGATTAGGACACTACCATATTTAATACATTCACTCTCTAATTAAATCATATGAAGGCGTTTTTCATTATTTTGCTTTTGCAAACCAGGGCATGTGAATGTATTTTTCAATTTTTATATGTATTTCTGTTAAATTCTGGAGGCAAGTGGAATTGCTTAGTCAAGGATAAAAATATTTTAATCTACTTTGATATTATTACTGATATTGGTTCTACCAATTTATACAACTCTCAATATTTATGAGTGCAACATTTTTCAAACTTTTGGTTTAATATCAATAATATCAATAATTTTTATGACTTCTCGCATAAATATGATCCATGTTCATTTTTAAAATTTCAAGCAATGTAGAGAAGAAAGAGGAAACTATCCCAAGTCCCCTCATCTAGAAATAATTGGTGCTAATTCATAGCAAACATTATTTCAGCCATTGCTCATCACGACATTTCATATTAAAAAAAACCAAAGTAATGGAAGGATAGACTCTACATATACACAAATATATTCTTTAAAATGGTAAATTATTATACATGATATATTTAATTTAAAACTATTAACTTGAATTTTACTTGAACTAAGTAATAAAAAAAGTGAAGTTAAAGAATTTTGTGAACTTCTGATAAATGGTTCTTTGCCACATGTCAAATTAGTTCTGGCAGTATACATTATTCTTGCTTGGGGGGTTGCCACCATATAAAACCTTACTATGTTTGGAGAATTTGCCACATTAAGAGCCTTGTATTAAGATCACCAGAGAAACAGAACCAATAGGATGCAGGTAAATATATTGATATTTTTGTATAAATATTAATATATAAGATATTTATTATGGAAATTGGCTCACATAATTATGGAAGCCCAGAAGTCCAACCATCTGCCTTCTGCAAACTGGAGAACCAAGAAAGCTGGTGGTGTGATTCCATTGAGTGGGAAGGCCTGAGAACCAAGAGTGCTAATGTCTAAAGGCTGGAGAAGATAGATGTTCCGGCTCAATAAGAGAGAGGAAACTTGTCCTTCCTCTGCCTTTTTGCTGTAGTGGGACCCTCAGTGGATTAAGTGTTGCCAGCCACATTGGTAAGGATAGTCTGCTGATTCAAATGCTGATAACTTCTGGTAACGCCCTCAGAGATATACCCAGAAATAATGTTTTACTAACTGTCTAGGTATCCCTTAACCTAGTCAAGTAGACACATACAATTAACCATCACAAGCCTTAATGAAAAGCAGAGTACACTTCTCTACATAGAAATTAAAAGTTCTATTGTTAGGACACTTTAAATGAAGAATTAGAGTTAAAAAAAAAAAAGGAGACAAAGCTCGGACTTGGGGGGGAGGGAAGGTAAGAGCATCATACGTAACCTAATCATCTGTACCCCCATAATATGCTGAAATAAAAAAAAAAAGGAGACAAAGAGGAGCTCTTTGATCCTCATGTCAATGTCTAGCAGGGTGACCGATTTTCTAGATGTCAACCTGAGACACAGCCATACTTTACCCTGCCCAAAAAGCATAATGATATTATAATAATATTATATATAATAAGTAATGATATACATGTGTATAATTACTTTAACGTAAAATATGAAAATATGTGTTTTTTTAAAATTATACATTATTCTCTTCTGTGACATGAATTCTACTATTTAAACTGAAAGAAACAATAAAACTAGTTAACAATTGCTCTTAGTAACTAATATCAGGATTATTTTTAAATATCTCAAGAGAAATATAACAATATTTTTATAATATTTCTTTTCTGATAAAAATTTTAACACTCTTAAAACTATTACATATTCAAACTGTGTAGACTGTATTATTGCATATTCTTAAAATATATCTAATTTTTTAAAAAGGAGAATATAAATACAATGAAGCTAATTAAACATAATTACCTACATTTAATTTTTGAAAATGATTTTTTTCTGTCTCATAAATGGAGTATTTTTGCTGCCTAATCCAAAAATCTGAAATCCAAAATGTTCCAAAACCTAAAACTTTTTGAAAATTTACATGATACACAAAGAAAATGCTCATAGGAGCATTTCAGATTTTGGATTTTTGGGTTAGGAATGTTCAATTCATTAAGTATATAATGCAAATATTTCAAAATCTTAAAATATTCAAAATCTGAAGCACTTCTGTTCCTAAGCATGTTAGATAAGGGATATTCAGTGTGTATTTCTGTTTTCTTTTCTAATGGTACTTATCTGAAAATACATTTCCCTGAAGGCTCTAGGACATTCTTTTTTTTTAAAAGGTGTAGAGTATTGGTAAAACTGAGTATGGTCAAATATAAAATTTACTTTGACTTCCAGTTCTGCTTTTATCGAGCCCATATTAAACTGATCCCTAGTGTTTGTCCAATGTGATGATATCAAGCTAAATATTAATACTTCCTTAAGAAGAGTGATTGAACATGGAATCTTCATAATTTCACTTACTAGCAATAGCAGGTTTTTAGACATGTAAAGGATGAATTCCTAGCTCTAGAAAAATGGACATTCACTTTTTATGTATAAGCTTATTTTTGTAGACCAACTGTTGTCAAGCAAGTCCTCTTTATCAATAAATTTACCATATAGGTTATCCATGTCTAAAATGTCCATCATTTTTAAATACATAAACCACAAACTAGAGACCTCCATATTGGCAAAGGCCATCAGCACACACAGAATCAGTCAACCCACCATTTAAATGTGAACTGAGATTTTTTTTTTTTTTTTTTTTTTATTTCAGCAAATTATGGGTGTACAGATGTTTAGGTTACGTGTGTTGCCCTTGGTTCTCCCCCCCACCGGAGTCCGTGTTTCAAATATGTCCATCATTCGGGTAGTGCACATTGCACTCCT
>CAUYRB010085864.1:0-36289 GCA_963574695.1 Propithecus perrieri | reverse complement strand
GTTGTCCGATTAATTTCTTTCTATTTTTAGTAGAGACGGGGTCTCGCTCTTGCTCAGGCTGGTCTCGAACTCCTGAGCTCAAACAATCCGCCCGCCTCGGCCTCCCAGAGTGCTAGGATTACAGGCATGAGCCACCGCGCCTGGCCATGCCTGGCTGGTTTTTTTCCACTTTTAGTAGAGACGGGGTCTCGCTCTTGCTCAGGCTGGTTTCGAACTCCTGAGCTCAAACAATCCGCCCGCCTCGGCCTCCCAGAGTGCTAGGATTACAGGCATGAGCCACCACGCCCGGCCTGGAGTGTTGCAATTTTAAAGCAGTGGTCCTGGCAGGCCCCATTAAAGTGCTATGTGACCAATGACTTACGGATACCTATGGGAAAGGCATTCTGAGAAGAAATGAGTGCAAAGGTCCTAAGGAGGGTGCCTGGCAGGTTTGTGGTACAATAAAGAAGCCAATGTGGTTAGAATGGAATGAGGCAAGTCTAAGTAGTAGGATGATGTGGGAGGTAATCTCTCTTCCACAGAGATGGGGGTAGGGTCACAAAGTACCTTATAGGCCACGGGAGGGCTTTGGCTGTCACACCCTTGCTCTTAGAATAGGAGCCAATTCTCTTACTACAGCTTTGTGTATCCAAGGTCAGGGCCCTGCCTGCCTCATCCCTTTTCACTATGCTCTAGAGCCATGGTCTCCTTAATTTAATTGCTTCGGTTGCCTAAATGTTGGACTGTCTGTCCAACTTGGGGCTTCATGCCATCCATTTTCTCTGCTTGGATACCTCTTCTATGCTTGACCTAACATCTAATCATTTTTCAGGTGTATCCTTAAATATCCAAATCAGGTCCTCCAGTCTTACCCTCTCATGTACTTCACCACTGCAGCTCTTATTCCAATCGTAACTTCACATGTATTTGTGATTCTTTTGGTCAGTGTCCGCTTCCCCGACTTGACTGTAAAAAACTATGAGTGCAAGGACTGAGTCTCTTATGTTGACTGTTGTGTCCCCAGAGCCAGTGCCAGGTAAACTATACATATTAAATATTTGTTAAATGAATTAAGGGTAACGGAATGGTAGATAGTCAAAGGAGATTTTCCCTCTTTTAGGATGGGAGAAACACAAGCAGTTCTGCATAATAATAAAAAGGACTCAGTAAAAAGAGAAAAGTTGAAGATGAACGAGAAACAGTGGATAACCAAGGAGAAAGCGTTAGTGGGCCAAGAAGGAATGGGAACCAGAATGCTTGGGAGGGACTGGTCTCCAGTAGGAACAAGGCTCTTGAGTCACGTTCAATCATATGGCAATTATACCACCTAACTGCTTTACAGTTTGTCCCTTCGTCGCCAACCCTACTGCCAGAGTTTTAGTTCAAGGCCACATTATCACTTGCTTGGATTATTTCACAAGTTTCCCTGACTGGAGTTCTACCTTCTCTGGAGCTTTGTCCCGTGCCTTGAGCTCCGCCTTTCACTGAGCTCTCCATCCTCTCTCGGGATTTGCCCACTCCGAGAACATCCTTCTTTCCCCCAACACGCCCCTCTCCTTGCCTAACTCCTAGGTGTGCTTTAAAGCCAAGTTCAAGCAGTGCCACCTGCCCCACCTGCCCCCCAGGCCGCGTGGATGAAGACAGCATGACACCGAGGCCCCACGCTCCCGCCGGAGGTACTGGAAGGAGAAGACATTACCTCCCGAGCCGCCTCCCGCGCAGACGCTCCGACGCACTCCAAGGGGCGTGGCTCCGGGCGGTGAGCCGGGCGCACCAGCCAATAGGCTCTTAGCGCGCTCCGGGAGGACTCCCCCGCGCTAGCCCGCTGAGAGGGAGACCCCGCCCCATCCCCTACTGGCGGAGCCGCGCCAGGAGACGAAGCGGAAGTCCCGCGTACCCACAGGCAACTCAGGCGGGAGACGCGCAGCGTCATGGCCGCTGATGGTGACGATGGCGCAGCTTCAGCTCCAGCAGCTTCCGACGGTGAGCGCCTTCCCAGGAGTCGCCTTAAAAGGCGATGCGCTCCAGGGAACGGGTAGGCCTCGGGTTCATAGTTGTAGAGACAGACCTCAAGCTCAGAGGACTACCTCCTTCCTCCTGAAGCAGCCACGAGCCGACTACAAGTCCCGGTGTGCACTACAGCGCGGGCGGTGAAAGCCGCAAGTGTTGGAGACATAGTCGGGGCTGGTGGCATGTCGGGAGATGTAGTCTGGAGCTCATAACTGTTGGTAGATGTGATACAGTTCAGTGTAGCAGGACCACGGGAAGTATGACGTATTGGGAGGTCTGGTGTGGGGCATTATTTATCTGGCTCTGGGGAATACTGGGAAGAGTCACTTGTGGCTGCTGGGAACAGAAGTATGGATCCTTGTGGTATATTAAGGGAGCTGAAATTCTCAAGCCCTGCAAAATATTTTCTTGCAGCACGTGGGAAAAAGGAACTTCAAAGGTCATCTAGTCCAACTTTCTCCCCTTTACAGATTGTGACGCTAGAGGGGAAGTAATTTTCCCAGGCTCACATAGGCCACTGGAAGACCCAGGCTTCCTCTCCTCAAATTCGGGGTACTGTCCTCCCAAGAACACATGGAATACAAAAGCTACCAATGGAAACTGCCCCCGCCCCCCAGTGGCCTAGCTTGGTGTCTGTTTCCCCGGCCTGGGTCTTTGGGTGAGCATGAACATCCATCACCTTCCTTACTCTCAGGTGGTGTCAGCAAAAGCACAAAATCTGGGGAAGAGCTAGTCCAGGTTCCTGTGGTGGATGTGCAAAGCAACAACTTCAAGGAGATGTGGCCATCCCTCCTGCTGGCCATAAAAACAGCTAACTTCGTGGCTGTGGACACGGTGAGGGTTGGGAAGCAGGGAGGACAAGAGGTTATGGAGTGGCTGGTGCTGGGGGCCTATCACCACTTCCCTTTACCCACCTATAGGAGCTGAGTGGGCTTGGGGACAGGAAGAGTTTGCTGAACCAGTAAGTATAAGCCCTTTTCTCTTTAGTCTCAGACCTCAACTCTGGAGGGGGTGGAGGGTCACAATCCTGGGTGGTTTGGGTCGTTCACCAGGCTAACTCCCAGCCACAGCCACCACCAAACCCAACCCCAAGGTGCATCGAGGAACGTTACAAGGCTGTGTGTCATGCTGCCAGGACCCGTTCTGTCCTCTCCCTGGGCCTTGCTTGCTTCAAGCAGCAGCTAGACAAGGTATGGGCTGATCTCACCCCCATCCCAGGTCTGTAGCTGGGGGGAGGAGGGTTGAGATCCTGCGGAACATCAGGTATGAGGTTTTTTCTCTCAAATCTTGATATAACAGATCCTCTTTCTCTCCCAGGGCAAACATTCCTACCTGGCTCAAGTGTTTAATCTCACCCTGCTGTGCATGGAGGAGTATGTCATAGAACCAAAGTCTGTGCAGTTCCTGGTACAGCATGGCTTCAACTTCAACCAGCAGTATGCCCAGGGCATCCCCTACCATAAAGGCAATGACAAGGTAGGCTTCCAGCCTCGAGTGTGCCTCTTCTGTGACTTCATTTCTTCCTATACTAACTAGGCTGGATGCCTGGGGAGAATCTGCTACTAAGAGAGTATGAGGAATCACTAGTGACAGGGCTGAGGAAACAAGACTGATAGGAGGGTGGGTAGCACTGGGTTAGGTAGAGAGGGAGAACTTTCCAGGTGGGTGAGCCTGGGATAAGTGTCCTACAGAAGAGGCTTCCTGGGGGACTCTGTCCTTCCCAGTAACCCCTTTACTTCCACCTAGGGTGATGAGAGCCAGAGCCTGTCAGTACGGACACTGTTCCTGGAGCTGATCCGGGCCCGCCGGCCCCTAGTGCTACACAATGGCCTTATAGACTTGGTGTTCCTGTACCAGAACTTCTATGCACACCTCCCGGATAATCTGGGAACTTTCACCGCTGACCTGTGTGAGATGTTCCCAGCAGGCATTTATGACACCAAATATGCTGCTGAGTTTCATGCCCGCTTCGTAGCCTCCTACTTAGAATATGCCTTCCGGAAATGGTGAGGAAATGCCTGAGGGAAAGGGGTGGGGCCTGATATGTGCCTATTTCATTCACTTGAGATATTTATTGAGCTCCTACCATGTGCCAGGCACTGTTTTAGGTGCTGAGGATTCAGCAGTGAACAAAACAGACAAAAAACCCTGCTCTCATGGAGCTTATATGCTAGTGGACCAATACCCTTTGCGCTGTTGCAGTGAACGGGAAAATGGGAAGCAGCGGGCAGCTGGCAGCCCACACCTTACCCTGGAGTTCTGCAGCTATCCTTCTAGCATGAGGGCCCATATTGACTACCGCTGCTGTATGCCCCCTGCAACCCACCGCCTTCATTCCACCAGCGTCTGTGACAATTTTTCGGTAAGAACACCTGCCTATTTCCTGGGGAAGGGGAGGTTCTAATGCCTGGAACCCCTTTCTAAGCCTTTTTCCCACCTCTAGGCCTATGGCTGGTGTCCCCTGGGACCACAGTGTCCTCAGTCCCATGATATTGACCTTATCATTGACACTGATGAGGCTGTGCTGGAGGACAAGCGGCGACGTCGACGGCGTAGGGAAAAACGAAGGAGGGCTTTGTTGAACCTGCCTGGGACACAGACCTCTGGGGAAGCTAAGGATGGTCCTCCCAAGAAGCAGGTCTGTGGGGATAGCCTCAAGGTTGAGGAAGAAGAGCAAAAGGTGGCTGGTGATGAAACTAAGAACCTGTCTTGCTCTGAGCAAGGTCACAAAAATGATACGGAGCTGGGGCTTAAGGCAGCAAGACCTGAAAAAGCTGACACGGCTACCTCAGAAGTGCCAGGGAGTCAAGCCAGTCCTAACCCAGTGCCTGGGGATGGATTGCATCGGGCTGGTTTTGATGCCTTTATGACAGGTTATGTGATGGCCTATGTGGGAGTGAACCAGGGACCTCCGCCCTGCAGCTCTGGACCCTGGCTCCCTGAATGCCACAACAAGGTGTATCTGAGTGGCAAAGCTGTACCCCTCACAGTGGCCAAGAGCCAGTTCTCCCGTTCCTCCAAAGCCCACAACCAGAAGATGAAGCTGGCTTGGGGAGAAGCTGACCCAACTTCTACCTAGCACTTGGGGCCCAGGAAGAGCAGCTGAGGGTAGAACAGAGGTATTTTGGTCCCTCTACCCTGTAAATGTCATACTTAACTACTACTGAGTTTGGGGGAGGGGGAGTGGTCCTGGCACAGATACTGCTGCATTGACCTGGACATTCTCCTTTACCCCAGAGGCTGAGGTACAAGGGCACAAGAAGGTTGACCAGCACCTGTAATACCAACTTTATTTATTTTAAATTTGAAAGTGTCTTGGGAAAGTTTTACAAAAAAAAAAAAAAATCAACAGAAACAAGTTATGAAAATATTTGACCAGCTTCATCTTTGGTTATTTCTTATTGTGGCTCTATAAGGACAGACTGTTCCCAAAGCTCCAGGCATAGCAGGAAGGGAAGAAAATCAGTCCATATATAAACCATTTAACCAACTGAGTGTATCACATGTTGACAAATACATAGAGCAGACCCTAAGGCCTACAAAAGCAGCCCCACTCCCAACCACAAGGTTGAAAGTTTTATGGGGCAGAACATTAAGATTCCTTTATAAATACGAAAATAGATTAATCACCTGGAAAAGGTTTTTGAATAGGTTAGCTAAGAGCCATGACCACCATGCTGCCTTGCCCTCCCCTTGCATAGAAATGTAGTGACGTGGTCTGACCACGTGATAAGTGCAAACAGCAGTTATTCAAGTGTCTCAGACATACTGGCAAGAAGCACCCCAGTCTTCAAGTCTGGGAAACAGTCATGCCCTTTATGGCCTCCTGGTCAGCTCTACGTTCCATCCAGTAGCCTTATAAGCCCCCAAAAAGGGTAAGAAACAGACTTGGGGTGGGAAAAAAACAGGGGTCATAGCTGCCTGCCAGCTCAGCCTAGAACTAGGGGTCCTCTGGTCCTGTATGAGGAAGTGGACTGGGGCGGGGTGTCTGGTGGGAGCCAGAGCTGCTTGCTGGATTTCAGGGGCTTGGTATCAGATGTGGGCCCTAGCTAGGAGAGCCTCCCACTGCTGTCTCCCCTCTCATACACAGCCAGTGGGCACTGGGAGCCCCAAAGTTAAGCCTGGCTGGGTCTAGCCTGCTTGCTTTGTGGGCTCCAGGGAAGAGTCAAGGCTGTGTACCAAGGGGGCCCTATGGCTTCAGCTGAAGGTCCATCCCAAGGTGAGGCAGGGACTAACTCCCCTCACCCATCCTGCTCTTCCTGGGTTTGCCGGCCTATGCCTGAGATGGAGAAGGAAGCTGGAGCCAAGCCTCTTGGCCTTTCTTCTTCTACCTCCATCTCCTCAGAGACACCTGCAGGGCACGGACTGGTCCCTTGGGGCCTGGGCCCAAAACCGTTTTCTTCCTGGAGACTAGAGCAGTCCATGGCCTCATGGGTTGGAGCAGCGGGTAGGGCAGATGCCCGGAATGGTGGGATCTCCTTTACTCTGTACTTGAGACTACTGAGGCGTGGTGGGGGCCCATCCGATAGTGATTCTTCCTGGCCCACAAATGGACAGGCTTCTTGACGCAAGAATTCAGGTGAGCCAGGCAAGGAACGCCACCGGCGAGCAGGTGGTGGGGCCAGGGGCTCCTGCCAGTCAGCCAAAGGCATAGTTCCAGGCCCTGGTGCATCCAGGTCAAATACAAGGGAGATGACAGACTTGCTGGGCAGGTCAAAGAACTTGATCTTGCCACCCTTGAGGTCCTGGCGAGCACTGAAAGGGTTGACTTTGGGGGTATGGGCAGCACCATCTCGTGGCCTGTAGTAGGGATCCAAGACGCTCACTGTACGTGGGGGTTTACGGGAGAAGATGTCTGACTGGCTTCGAGACAGCCAGATGGTACGTCTTGGGCGTGGTGACTTGGGGGGGATCTTGTCATCCAGTGAGCTCAGTCGCTTCACCCCAGGTACTTTCTCCAAGAGTCCTGAAGAATAGTGAGTCAAGTCTGGATTACTCTCATTGGTCATAGCAAATAGAAGCAGTACTGTACCGCAAAGTGCTTTCATTCGCAAAAGCAAAGTAGGTACTGTTCCATTTCATCAATAAACAGACTCAGGGGAGGGAAAAGTCACAACTCTTACAGAGTCCCATACTTTTTCCATCATTATTCCCTCCCTTTTTGCTTCTGGACCTGGCATCTTGCAATCACAGCCCTACACAGCAAGGCCCACACCCTAATTTCCTCCCTTGGGGTCAGGTGGGGATCTCTGGTCTAATCTCTTACCCTTGGTTGTGGGCTGTAGCTTCCTATCTGTCTCCTGCTCTTCTTCCTGTAAGCGGCTCAGAATTTCCTCCAGGGTCTTCCCAATCTCCACAAAGGATGGGCGCAGTTTGGGGTCCATCTGTAGGCATCCACACCAGCCATTAGCCTTGCCCTCCATCTCCCACCCCAAGGATGGCATTTGAGTCCGTTTCTGGCATCTTTTAAGGTTCACATGTACAGCTAAGAGATCGTTTCTGAAGGCCCCAGGTAATGAGGGTGATTCACAGGGCTAAGGTCTAGGAAGACGGTATTGCCTATGATCCTCCCCTGTTGGTCTCCTTTATGTGTGTTTTTTATGTGCCTTATTTGGTACAAAACCCTCCGAAAGTATGTTCACGTTGGTTTATTCTGTTCTTGAGTTCTGTTGCTAATGTGTTTCTGGGAGGTACCTGATCAAAGCCCAGTCACTTGGTCATAACAGGTAGGTCCAGCTCCCCAGAGCTGTATACATGAAGGCTAACAAGAGCCTTTCTCATGTGCCTCAGGACCAGCTGGATCCACCATCCAACAATAAACCCTGACCAGAGTCCCATCAACACCCAAGGCAAAGGGTGGGGGTCTATCCTGCAGACTGAGGACCAGATAATACAGTACAAATTTTTCTTTCCTTGGTCCAGGGCACTGGAGAGCCCCACCAGGCCCAGAGGGAGGGGAAGGTATGGTTACTGTCACTCTTTCAATGAAAAGGCTTCCTGAGGTTAGCTAGCAGCGTCTACAGTCCTAACCAGGTGAAAAGGGTTCAGCCAGCCCCCGACCAAAGCCAAGGGGAGAAAGACACTCACATTACAGCAGTTGAAGGTGAGCTGCAGAAAGTCTGGTGGACAGTCTCCCACCATGTGCTGGAAAGCGTCATAGTCCAGCCCAAAATTCTGTGGATGGGTATGGTGGGGAGGGTATAGGGGACATGGGTAGACAGGTCATTAATCCCCCTACCCATCCTGGCCTGCTCAGAAGAGGAGGATGGGAGCTGCCCCTGAAAAGTAGCCACACACTGAGTTCCAGCAACTCCACCCCAAGGACAAAGCAGTTGCGTGGCCTCAAACCAGCCCCATCCCAGTGGCACTGATCCCCATGCCTGCAGCTCACCTCTGTGCGGGGAAGATAGTCCGGATCAGCCTGGATGCGGGCGATGATCTCGCAGAGGATGATACCATAAGAGAACACATCTGCCTGGTGGGTAGTCAGACCTCGGTTTCCCTCTCAATGGGCTGAGGGGTGGGGTGTCTGCCCCCCATGTCTAACAGCCCAGGCCTGGGCTCTATTGCCCATATTTCATCCAAGCCATTCACTGGGCAGCTGCCAGTACCAGACCTACTCTTAGCAAGAACACCCTGAACATAAAGGGTGATCCTGGACACTTTCTGCTAAGTGTAGATTCTAAGGAAAACTAGGCCTTGAGATCCTCCCAGACTTACCTTCTCATTATAGGGCTCATCTCGGAGAACCTCAGGTGCCATCCAGAAGGGTGAGCCCACTACGGCCAACTTCTCACACCCCATGCTGTGGAGTAAGATTATACAGAAAATGAGCTTGCCACTTGCTGGCACAACGGGATCTCCCTCTCCTCCAAGGACTAGGACTGACCAAATTTAAGGGAGCTGAGGTTGAACTGTAATCAAGTACTGGAATTTTCCCTTAGCTTCAGCCCCCTCTCCTCAGACCCCAGCATTCGTTCATTAGGGCTACTCACCTGACATCAGGGATCTTCTCAGCCAGGCCAAAGTCAGCAACCACTGCAGAATAACCATTTTCATCCCTCTTTATCAGGCAGTTCTAGGGTTCCCAAAGAAGAGGAGAAATAATGTGGCTTAGACGTAGGGACCATCCAGCCATAGTTATCACCCAAACCTCCCTTCCTATCACAGGGCACCTTGTCCTCTGCTCCTTGGTGAACCACACTCTTAGGCTGACCCCAGTGGTCAGATCTGGGGGCCCTAAGCCATGTGAAATGAGTCCCGGATCTTGGGTGGCTGCCTTAAGATTCACTTCATACTCCAAACATAATTGTTTGTTGTTGCTTTTTAAGTGCTAGGTATACTTTTAGAGATACCTCAATGAATAAAACAAAAACTCTTGTCCTCTTGGAATTTACAATCTAGTGGAGGAAGACAGACTATCAAGCCCCTGTTTCCTCCTTCCTCAGGATGCCGAGACCCAAAAACCCAGCCCTGACCTTGCCAAGTTAATAAAGCATAAGACAAGTGCCTACGTTGACTTTCACTGCCCATAGGATCACAACTAACCTGTACGGCATTAAAAGTCTATGATCTGGCTCCATCCAACTGGCTTACTCCCCACATCCCTGGCTCCTGGTACCCCTATGCACATACCCTCATCCAGACTTGTCACAGACAAGCTTGATTTACCAAGCCTAAGCAGGCCCTTCAAGCCTTTGCCTTTGCTTATACTGCTCCTTTCCACTTGGAATATGCTACACCTTCACCTCTCCCTCTCATCTCAAACTCCTTTAACTCCTCCTCTATGCCACTTCTTACAGTCTAGCAGAGAGGCTGTGAGCTCCTCGGGAGCAGGTTCCGGTTTGGGCCTTCCTTACAGTATTTAATTCATGGGAGAAGCTGAGGACATGCTCACTGAACAAATGCTGCCATCTTCAGAGAAAGGGTGAACCCAAATGACCTATAAACAAACAAAGCAGCAACTAGCTCTCCCCAAATAGCTTCATTCAAAATAGCCCTACACCACTCTGGCTCAGGCACCTCACCCCACCCCCTTCCTCCAGAGGCAGCAGAGAGGGGATCCTTGGCTCACAGAAACATTTCTGGGGCCAGCAAGACCCTATCTGACCCAAACCATCCCTCCCTCCTCCTTGCCAGCATTGGCATCTAGTTGCTAAGACATTGCCAAATCACATCCCTGCTTACTCCACATCAGTTACAAATTAATCCCTTACTCTGGCCTTGATGTGATTACGCTATTCCCCTTTCCCAAGCTGGAAGGAGCCTGATTCGTCACATCTCCTACCCTGGATCCCAGGTAGAAATGCATCACCTCTGGCTTCCAAGTAGGACAGTCTCTGTGCTTGTCGTCCTGGCTTTGGCCCTGCTGGCTCAGCATCCTAATCCCCTGACTTTGACTGTCTGTGGGAAGATGGCCCTAGGCCAGCCTGCCTATTAGGCAGCCAAAGCCCCAGCTATAGGGCACCAGCCTGTGAGGCAGTGGCAGCTCAGATCTGTCACCTATTTCTCTCCCATCTTAGAAGACAACTTGCCTAGAGTAAGCAGTAAGAGAGGCCCAGTCAGACTTCCCTGAGGCGAGAGGTAACCTTTTCAGGTTTGAAAAGCAGCCCAGGCTACTGCTGCCTGGCTCTAGTTCCTCTTTGTCCTCACCCCTACTATAGTGCATCACACTGTAGCAGAGTGACTTACATGTTTGCCTCTTTAAGGGCAGGGAAAGATCCCATTCATCTCTATATCTCTAACCTAGCACCGGCACACAGGAGCTTGGCAAAAGTTTATTAAATGAAAGTTTGATCTGATGACTGAAGCAAGTGAGCATTTAAAAGCATACATTTGACTCCATAGTAAGGACTGAGCCTCAAAAGGGTGGCCCTGGATGATGCATCTCCTGGAAACCTACATAAATTCTTCAGAACTAGGCCAGAGTAGACACCTGTCTTGGAACATGAACAGTCAGTATTAACACTGAATAAAACCACCAATGCCAAGTCCATTTGTTACTGTTTGCTCTAAGCTAAAGCTGTTTCTATAACAACAATAAAAAGGCTTTCAATGTGCCATCACCTCTTCCCCTCACCCCACAAACTCCATAAACCCAGTTAGCATCAGGTAGCAAAAGACTGGTTCTGTATCTCAAGAAAGGTTAACATGTTCTTTTCACAGTACAGGGAGATCAGTGACTGAACTGCCTCCTAAATGCCTCAGGGACTGCTACAGTCAAAGTCTATTAGAAAATTATCTGTTTTGTTTTGATGTGTCCCATCCCTTGCCCTAACCCCACCATGTGATCCCGTACCTTTACTTACCATAGCTCTTGTGTGATGACCTCCTCACTTATCTGTCTCTACAACCAGACTAAAAGCCCATGGAGGGTACATATTGGATTCCAGTCATTTCTATGTTCCCAATACTGTGTCCTCTAATAGCACAGTAAAATGGTTTTCAGAAGCTGTTGACAGTTCTCGTTATAAAAAATAACTCCAGGGTGCCCTAGTAGCCACTCTCTGCATCCTTCCAACATTCAACTTTGTTCCTAATTCACATTCTCTCCACTTTCTGAAAATTGGCATTTCTGTTCCTAATTGTGTGGCATAGCCCAAGACCATAGCCAGACAGGCTTTTCACTCTGGTGAAGTCACCAGAGTGGCTTCTATAGAGTCAACACGGAACAACAGTAAAGAACAACCAAGAACTAAAGGTACGATTCATAATTCATATGCATACTCCCAACAGTAACCACAGTGGTGCTTTCCTGATGCTAGGCAGTAATGGTATTAGGCAAAAACAAACTGCTCTCTTAGCTACTTCAAGAGCCAAGGGTCATGTATACTTGTACTGGTTACTTCTAGAGCTACTGGTAAAAGCTTGTGTGTGGTTATTGCCAGTTCCTTATGGAGCTCATGAACTGAATATTTTTAAAGGCACACTGCCTCCCACTCCCTTCTAAGTAAGTTCTTAGCATTGCCCCTGCACAAATCCATTTCAGGCTGCTGCTTACAAAATTAGACCAAACAGCTGTATCTGACAGACTTTTCACTCTTAAAGCAGTACTGCAGCAGCTGCTGACATGTAAATCCTACA
Organism: Propithecus perrieri; assembly: GCA_963574695.1. NCBI lineage: Eukaryota > Metazoa > Chordata > Mammalia > Primates > Indriidae > Propithecus > Propithecus perrieri. The sequence continues at coordinate 24,217 of CAUYRB010085864.1, read as the reverse complement.
AAGGCAATACCACTTGTAGGAGGTATGCTGATAGGAAACTAGGGATCCTTTTGCCGCAACCACAGGCTCAGAACCATTTGGAAAAGGCATCTACTGCTCTCTGTCCTGGTTTACTGACTTGGAACATGTTCCCACTTTAAATCCCTCCTGTTAGCTCTGGTCTGAGAACCATGGACTAATCACTCCTGTAAGGTCAAGGACAGAATCTCTTTTACAGACTGGGAACACTGAGGTCCTAAGGGCACTGAAGTAATTTGGAAAGGTGGGACCAAACTGGGCCTGGGACCCAAAATCTCATCTCTGCAGCAGATGTTTTGGCCTCTTGCTATCAAGCCCATTCCCCGAAACAGGGCCAGAAAGCCCCCACTCTCACAGGCTCTGTGCTAGGTGCTATGAATACAAAGGTAAATAAGAGGAGCACTTGAGAAACCAATGCGCTGGTGGGAGACACAGAACAGAACAATCAAATAATATGAAGTGTACACTTCTAAAATATAGCTAACACTGCTTTTTACTCTAACCTTCTGCCACATGAGGATAAAGCATTCATCCCTTTTGCCATGCCAGGACGTGGCAAGAAGGCTCTCATTGGAGTTCCCAGCTTCCAGACTATGAGAAATAAATTTCTATTGTTTATAAATTAAAAAATAAATAAAGATAGGTAACACTGATCTTAAAGAAATCAAACATGGACCCAAGGTTGACAATGAAGACACAGTCTGGAAACCTCAGAGCCCTCTGCTGTCCCATGAGCCTTATTTCTCATTGGGGCTTCTTAATCTTAGAGTCAAGGCCGCCACCACACAAGTGTCCTGGGTGGGGCTGCTCTGGCCTGGGTGTGGACATACAATATTCTCCCTAATTCCTGCAACATTTATAACAAGGCTGGAACATTCAGACAAAACTTTACCACAAAAAGCTCAGAGATGATAAAAGGGTAATGAACACAAAAAGAATCTCAAATTAGATAGTTTATAAGGTTTATTAGACTCACTTGTTGTCTTCAACTTGAGATCCCCTACAGTGCCTTCCTCTAGAGCTTGCAAAAGTCATGTGTTCTTTATCCTTAACACCTTAAAGTCAAGACCCAGGAAAGCACAGCCCAAAAACAGAGAGAGTTCTTTCTCCTAAGTTCCTAGTTTCTTGTGTCAAGCCAACTGACACTGGGAATGCCCACTCCCTATAAGAAAAACCAAAGGACAGTAGTCCAAAAAGGTTAGTCCTTTTTTACAATACGACACAACAAGCCCAGACAGAACCACACTTGAACACTAGTGCGGTGGGACAAAGTGTTCTCAGGGCACAGAAGGGAATATGATGAACTCTCATGAACTCTCTTCCTCCACGAAGCCTAGCTACCCTAGCCTAGAATGATCTTCCCTGCTCTGAAAACCTGTAGTCTATGTAGCTGAACTCTTACTTATAAAGTGCTGTGCACTATCTTTAAATTATTTCCCAACAAGACTGTATCTCCAGATCAGAAATTCTCCTTTTCTAATATTCCTTCACCCATGGAGCCAGGCACAGGAGATATTCAGGTAGGTGTGGGGGAAATATCTGTATAACTGATGGATAATTTGTCACAAACTCCCTCCACCTTAGAAGAAATAGTGCTGAGTAGGAAGCCAAGATTTGCTTTTGACTAGATATCTGAGGCAAGAGTATCACCTTAAGAAGTTGTCTAAGTTGATACAACCCCACCCATTTGCCTAAAACAAGTGCAGTTTTCTTAGTCTTGATTTTCTAAAACATTCTCGCAGAGAAGAAATGGCTGATGAAGAAATAAAATATCACCTTCCAGGCCCCAACTGTCCAGTTCTTGAGGTAGTAACATAGACAAAAGGCTCCATACAGCTAGGCCTCAGCTAGTTCCCAGTTCTATGTGCCAGTCTTGCGACTGACTGTAAGTGACTCTGCCACACTCAGTGGCCCTACAATCACCTCCCCAAAGGTATTTTCTGTACAGTAGTTTATAAACCAATGGCCAAGGTCTGTCAGGTACAGTACTGCTGTTTGAAACAGCAGAACCATTCCAATGGTATGGTAGCCAGGGACTTACTGCTTTATTAGCTCAGAGTACAGCTGTTTTGGTTCTATTTGCAAACTTCTTCCTATAACAGGCTGCTCTCCCCCGTCGTCTGTGACAGAAGTAGTATAGGATTATGTGTACGCATGTATGCATGTGTATGTGTAGAGAATGGGGAATGAAATGACAGCTATTCTTAGGCAGGTACAAAATTGCTATACATCTCCCTAGAAGACTTGAATTCAGTTCTTGGGCAGAAGTCATATTAGATATGTTAGATGGCCTTATAGTTCATCCATCAATTATTAAACAGTACTATTTATATAAGCCTTGTCACAGTGGTGTCCTAGGCCATTTGGCTTTAGGGTGCCAGCGTTGTAGCATGGCCAACTTCCTCTGAAAGCAACTCTTTTCTAACCTGGTCACATAGCAATTTGGACAACAAGAGAACACTACAGAGACCAGCTGACACCAAAGAGGAACTGGCAGGATGGCAGAAACTCAATCACACAGACAGAAAATGGGTCAGTACATTATGGCCCTCAAAACCTATACTCAAGTGACTAAAAATCATTGAACTCCTGCTCTCAGCTAAGAGCTGTGTCCTGGGGGCCATGGGAGAGAAAACTGACAGGCCCCCACACCACCTTGACTGCTGTCACTCCTACAGGGCAAGAATCTCTTTACCCTCCCCATGTCATCTGCTCCTGCAACACACATTCAGGAGAACTGAAGTCAAATGTGAAGGCTCTCAAGGTGAATGTGTTGCTTGGCTCAACACTAAAATGTACCTGCTCTGAGCTGATACAGGCTTTCTAAGGACTAGCTAGCTATAAAGAGTAATGAGTTATGTCCTCTGTGATTAAATGTTAAATCTATAAGAGATCTACATAATCCTAAACTCATTAGTGACTGATTTCTTTTTTTTTGAGACAGAGTCTCACTCTGTTGCCCAGGCTAGAGTGCCATGGCATCAGCCTAGCTCACAGCAACCTCAAACTCCTGGGCTCAAGCAATGCTTCTGCCTCAGCCTCCCGAGTAGCTGGGACTACAGGCATGCACCACCATGCCTGGCTAATTTTTTCTATATATATTTTTAGTTATCCAGCTAATTTCTTTCTATTTTTTTAGTAGAGACGGGGTCTCGCTCTTGTTCAGGCTGGTCTCGAACTCCTGAGCTCAAGCAATCCTCCTACCTTGGCCTCCCAGAGTGCTGGGATTACAGGCGTGAGCCACCACACCCGGCCATGTGACTGATTTCTTAACACAGATTTCTTGGTTAAAGAAAAAGATAGTGTCTCTCAAAAAGTTGTCAAAGTAAAGCCTTCATACCTTAGATGTGAGGTCCCGATGAAAAATGCCTTTGAAGTGAAGGTAGCTGAGGCCCACTGCTATGTCATAGGCCAGTTTTACCCTCACAGTCCAGGGCAAATGCAGGTTACTGTCTAGCAACTGTTCCAGGTTCCCAGAGTTGATATACTGAAAAACAGAAGGAAAACCCAGCTATCATTTATCAGAAGTGTTTAGGCTGTTGGTTTACAAAGTAAACACCTAGAAGACAGAGACCATATGTTTTGTTTTGTTTTGTTTTAAGTTACTAAGGATTTATTCTGCATCCAAGCACTATGGTGGGTGCTGCACACAAAGGTACCTTCCCTTTGAGGAGATCACAACCTATTAAGGGATACAAACAATATCATATGGTAAATATTAAAATACAGTTATATGCAGACATGCACCACTCAGGACAAAGTTACTAACTCTGTCTGGGCACGACAGAGGAAGCTGCACAAGGAAGTAAGGAGTCAGAAAGGATGGCATGGGGTAGCAGGAAAGATGGACAGTCCACACAGAGAGAACAGCATATGCAAAGCCATAGGTTAAGTGCATTCAGGAAACTAATTTACTCAATATGGCCAGAGTGCATGTGTACGAGAATCAGGAAGTGAGGCTGATATGTTTTGCTAAGATATATGGACTTTATCCTGTCTGTAGGGAACAAAAGAAGCCTTTTAAACAGGGGAGCAACATGGTCATATTTGCTTTTTAAAGAAAAGATTATTTTAGCAATGATATGATAGATGGATTAGAGTGGAGAATATAAGAAAGGAGAAACAGGTTAGGCAATTATCCTGGTGAGAGAAGGGCATCTAAGTCAAGGCAAAAGTAGAGTCATTGGGACAAGGCAAGATTCGAAATGTAGGTAGATGGCAGAGTAAAAAAAAACTTGATGATTGCCTGGATCGGAGAATGGGGACAATAAAAAGTTCTAGGATGATCCCAGGCTATTGGTCCCTGGATGTCATTATTAATTATCCAGAATATAGGGAAAGGAGTAGATTTTTAGAAGAGGCAATGTTAAGAGATGGTGAGTTCAGCAGGGACAAGTTGAATTTAAGGTGGAGATATCCTATAAAGAATTATTTTAAAGTTTAAGAATAAAGTCTGGGCAACAGACTACACTTAGGAGGCAACAACATTGAACTGAAGCAGTTACGGAGTCCAAGGAACGTATGAAACATGTAAAACGGGAAATTAACAGAATCCCAAGGGATGGTAAAATTTAAAGGAACAAGCAGAGGAAGAAGAACCAAGCAAGAATGTCATCATAGATGTTAAAGAAGGAGAACATTCTAAAAAGAAAATGACCAACAATATCAAATGCTACAGATCAAGTAAGATGAGCTTGAAAAGTGTCCACTAGAAAGTGACTGACAGCCTCAGCCAAAGCATTTTCAGTAAAGTGGTTAAAACTAGAATAAGACTGAAGTGAACTGAGGAGTGAGCAGGAGATAAGGCTATGGAGAAATTATGTGAAGATGTACTCTTCAAGAAATGTGGCTATTCTTTATCATTCCTATATGCCCATGAAGGGCTGCTTTTTGCTCTTTTTTTAAAGAGTGACTAAGTATATTTATATATAGAAAATAATAATAGCAGCTAATATTTAATAAAGTGCTTACATTGGGCCAGTACTATTCTAAGAACTTTACATATATTATATCTCATTATTCTGCACAATAACTCTATGATGTAAGCGTACTATTACTCTCATTTTACGGAAGGCATTTAGAGGTTAAGCAACTTGCTCAAGGTTATCCAATTATTAAGTGGCAGAGACAGGTAGGCTCTGCAGTCTGGCTCCAGAGCCCATACTCTTTACCATTACATTGCATTAGAGAGTCAAAGAGATCACAGCATCTGAGTCAGAGAGCCTCATGTAGCATAGGAACTCAAAAATGAATTTACTCAAAACTTACATGATGTATTCTCTCTCTCTTTCTTCCAAGGGAGAAAAAGGGAGAAACTCCTATAAGCCTAAAATTCATTTCTTAATACTTATTTTTGGGGGGTGATGTTGAATTTACAAAGTACTGGGGAACCTAATGGGATAAGAGGCAAGAAATCTAAATTCTAGTCTAATTCTGCCTAATTGCCACTTACTTTGGACAAACCAACTAATAAAGCTATGTATCCTTCATTTTTCTCAACTACAAAGTAGCTGTGATAATTCCTGATCCACCCAATTCACAATGTTATTATGAGAATCTGATAAAACATTTGAAAGTGCTTAGAAAAAATTTAAATGTCATATGACCTGAGATTTTCTGATGTGATAATATGAGCACCAAAAAGAACCAGTTGGGGGCAGCACCATGCAGCACTTTAGATCCCTGGAAAGGACAGATCAGTCTGACAAGACAGAAAGAGTGGCTAAACAATATATCCTCTAACTTCGCAAAAGAGAAACCTGTTGATCTGCTTCATCCTGCTTGATAATCCATCTTTGAAAATCTTGAAATAAGGAATAATGATGGCATAAGCACAGTGCCTTTTGAATCTACCCAAGGTTCACGTTTGGGCTGCCCATTTACTGAAAAGAAACTGAGCTTGTGACTTCCAAGCTACAAGGCGGCAATGAAGCTGACATCTAATCATGCAGGCAAATTTCTTTCTTACTTTTTAAATTTATTTTTTGAGACAGAGTCTCGTTCTGTCACCCAGGGTAGAGTGCTGGTCTCAAACTCCTGAGCTCAAGCAATCTTCCCACCTGGGCCTCCCAGAGTGCTAGGATTACAGGCGTGAGCCACCACACCCGGCCGAGGCAAATTTCTTTAGCTCTGAGAGTCAAAAGGTTTGAAGAGATGGTTTGAAGGTCTTTGGCATGGTGAGAGTGTGATGGAAGCCCTGTCTTCACGAGCCACTCAGGTTTCCAAACTGAGTGTCTGGCAGAAGAGACTACGATGGGAAGACTGTATATGCACACTGTGCAGACCAAGTGAGGCCAGGACTCTTGGTTCTGGTTCAGAAAAACACATTTACTCTGTTCAGCAATGTCTCTAAAGGCCTGAGAAATCCACAGACCAAGCCAGAGAGAGGAGCACAGGAAAAAGGTGAGACAAGGTGAGGAATCATGACACTAATAGATTCTGGCTTTTTCTAGGCAAGATGGAAAAAGCATAAACCAAGGACTAGAGAGGAAAACCAAATGGAATTTGCTTTTACAACCCATTTCTTTTGCCTACTTTGATGAATACATTGGTGGGATGATAAGCCTCTGGGCCCTCAGAAACCACATCTCAATGTCTCAAGACCTTTGCATATATGAGGAAAGGTTTGAGATCTGTCAACAAGGAAGATTTCTAAGTTGCTACATACTATATGTGCCCATTAGTTGGAATGTTCACTTCCCCATAGGCAACTTCCAGTGCAGACTCAGCTGGTGCGGCCTCTGAACAAATCCCTCTGCAGGAAGCAGAGGCAAGAGCAACTGCACTAGCACATTCAGCTATTCTGGATGGGGATAACAGCTGCTTTGCTTTCATTTTCTTCCAGACCACTCCCTCAGGCAGCTCTATGAAACAACCTAAGGCATTGGTAATACATTTACATAACTTAATAGAGAAGTTTTAACATTTTTATTGTTATTTTAAACTTTCAAGTTCAGAAAACTATAATACAGCCAATCAAATGTGTTATAGGTACTTCAAGACCTCTCACTATTATCTATAGCAACTTTACCTATACCAAAACCTGTATCTCCTCCTCATGGTCTAATAAAATGTTATAAAAGAGTTTCTTCCATTTCTCTTGTATTTGGTACTTGGTTTCATTAAAGATACAGACCCTTTTTCCTAGAAGGCACTGAATAACTAAATGTGTCTTGGCAACTAAATTATATAAATAAATCTTTATTACTAAAATGCAAGAAATCATACGCCAACATCTTTTTAAAAATCACCAAAGGGGGCCAAGTATGGTGGCTCACGCCTGTAATCCTAGCACTCTGGGAGGCTAAGACAGGAGAAGTGCTTGAGCTCAGGAGATTGAGACCAGCCTGAGCAAAAGTGAGACCTCATCTCTACTAAAAATAGAAAAATTAGCTGGATGTCGTGGTATGCACCTGTAGTCCCAATTACTTGGGAGGCTGAGGCAGGAGGATCACATGAGCCCAGGAGTTTGAGGTTGCTGTGAGCTATGATAACACCACTGCACTGTACCCAGGTCAACAAAGCAAGACTGTCTCAAAAAAAGAGACATATAATCAACTAACGATTTTCTCCACACAAGAGAATAACAAGACTGGATATGCTACACAGAAATATTCTAACAGTAATGTAAACACTATATGGAAAGGCCTGGAATTAAGGCTGGGAGAACAGTTAGGATAACAAAGCCCTGAATAAGACAATGGCAGCAATAATGGAAAGGAGGTTAATATATGAGAGACATCTCAGAAGTAGAATCAACAAGATTTGGTGTTTGATCAAAGGTAGGGAGTAATTAAAAGAGATAAGTTACACAAAGACAGACCATCATGGTGTTTAGCTCCTAGTACACTACTAATTCTTCTCACAGTCAATATCTTATTATTATCATCCCTCCCCTAGGTTATTCCATTAGTCTTCTAATTAGTCTTCTTGCCCCCTTTTGCATCCAGAAAAGATTTAGCCCTCATTCCAAACCATTTTCCATAATTCAGACAGAATAATCTTTCTGAAATGCCAACCTGAAGCCGCTCCTCTGTTAAAATTATTCAATGATGCTCTATTACTCTTAGGATAAAACCCATAATCCTTAGCATGGCACACAGAGCCTTTTGCTCCTGCTTATAAAGGTCTGACTCCTGCTTACCTGCACCTGTGTACACATTGCTGGTCCCTTTACCTAGAACATCCTCCTCCACCTAGGCCTGGTTAATATTTCCTCATTATTGAGGATTCAGTTCCATTTATTGGCAACCCATAGGTAGGGTTGGGGGTAAGAAAGACATTCTATGCAAAAGGAACACAAAGATAACAAAGTAAAGGGATTATTATTTATTCTTTTTTTTTTTCTTTCTTCATAAGTAAGGGAGAAGGGATGAAGCTAAAAAGTTAAGATGGGCAGTATAGTAAAGTGGGGAAGCCCACAGACTGCAGTTAGACTGCCAAGGATTGAATCTCGTCTCTGACTACAACTAGTTGTGGAACCCTGGGTTGGTTACTAAATTTCTTTAATACGCATCTATAAAATGGAAATAACAATAGTACCTAACCCATAGAGTTGTTGTGAAGATTCAGTAAGTTGATATATGTAAAATGCTAAGAATAATGTCAAAGAAAGTTATCAATATGTCAGTTGTTATTATTTCTATTATTATACATATTATTAGTATAGAAGTTCTGGAATACCAAGATGAAGCATCTATAATTAATTTGGCAGACCATGGGGGGCCACTCAAACTTTACAGGTAAAGGTATAATATGATCTGATAAGGCCTGAATTATGTCCCCTAAAAAGATATGTTCGAGTCCTAAACCCTGGTAACTATCAATGTGACCTTACTTGGGAATAGGGTCTTTACGGATATAATCAAGTTAAGATGAGGTCATACTGGAGTAGGGTGGGCCCTTTATCTAATATGACTGGTATTTTTTTTTCTTTTCTTTTCTTTTCTTTTTTTTTTTTTAGAGACAAGGCCTCAATCCATTACCCAGGCTAGAGTACAGTGGCACAATCATAGCTCACTGCAGCCTCGAACTCCTGGGCTCAAGCAGTCCTCCTGCCTCACCTTCCCAAGTAGCTGGGACTACAGACACATGCCACCATGTCTGCCTAGTTTATTTTTATTTTTTTTAGAGAGGGAGTCTTGCTATGTTGCCCAGGCTGGTCTTGAACTCCTAAACTCTGGTATTCTTATAAAAAGAGAGAGAAGAAACACAGACACATGGGGAAAATGTCATGTGATGATGGCGAGAGAAATTGGAATGAGACATCTGCAAGCCAAGGAACACTCAGGATTGGCAACAACCACCAGAAGCTAGGCAGAGGCAAGGAAGGATCTTCCCCTAGAGCCTTCAGAAAGAACATGGCCCTGCCAGCACTTTGACTTTGGATTTCCAGCCTTGAGAATAAAGTTTTGTTCTTATACGTCACTCAGATTGTAATGCTTTGTTATAGCAGCTCTACGAAACTAAAATGATCTTTCTGGTAGCAGGACAGAAGAGGAAGTAGAGGCAGTTTTGGAAGGTTTTTAAAACAGCCAGAAAGAGGTGACCAAACATCTGACTCAGAGTGCTGTTACGGGCATGAAAAAGTGGTCTAGAATCAATATGCAGAGGTAGAATCTAAAGGATTTAGCAACTGAGTGGTAGATGTGAGAAATGACAAAAGAGTCAAAGGCAACTCAGAGGTTCCAAATTCAGATGTTTAGAAGAGCAATGAGAAGGGATACCAGAATCTTACCTGACTCATCAGTTGTTTCATCAGTAAGTCAGAAACCTGTCAGAAACCAGCATCAATATCAAACAGCCACATCAGTGGCTTATCAGACCTTCTGCTCTTCAGATGAGCCCTCTGCAGAGAAGGGCCTGTGCCCTGACCTAATTTTCACTGGAGCCCAACAATGCCTTTGTGCTGGCCACTGTATGTTTGTTGGTCAGCTCCAAACACAAAGGCTAGTCGACATCCCATCCTGCTGGCTTGGTTTAAACAAGAAAAGGAAGCTTTGTTACTACCCTGGGTAATTTCAGGACAGGCATCCCAAGAGTGCCCTGTGGGAGGCTTGTGTTCCAAAGGAGCCTCCTGTTCTCAGCTCGAGGATCTACAGCCACTACAAGCGTACATCCGTACATCCGCCAAGACCTGAGTTTGCCACAGTTCAGCCTCTACTCCAGGAGGTTCGCCAGGGCCTGCCTGACTGAAATGGTCAATAGTACAGAGCTGACTCAAAAAGAGAAAGGGAACACTAGTTCTAGGTACAAAGTAAAAGGCTTTTACTAACCCAGTATGTGTTTCAGAATATTTAAATGTTTCACTCTCTCTGTCTTCACATATGCTTATTTACTGCCCAGAATACCATTCTTCCCTTTTGTAGCTTTGCTAATTCTTATTTGTCCTTCTAAATCCAACCAGAGCCCCTTATGTAGGAAGGCATTCCCTGATACCCAATCCATTCTTTGTCCCACTTTAGCATCCTGTACATATTTCCACTATTGCTTATTACACATCACACTGCACTATTACTTTGATGGCAGGATTACTTTCTCAACTTTGTAAGTCCAGTATCCAGTGAACAATAAAATCGTTGAACGAACAAATGCATAATTGCAACATCTTGAAACATTCTTGTCATCCTTTATTTTAATAAATGATGAAATCAAGCCCAGTGAATTTAAATAACTTGCCTATGATTATTCAACTAGTAGAGTCTGAATTTGCATCCAAGCCTTTTGACGTCAAAGCCCAGGTTCCTTCTACTCCAGGAGCTTACACTTGTGTAGGGAAGCTAAAGCAAAAACAATTTTAATAAATGGAAGAATGTGTAATAAGAGAGATATAAAAATACTATATAGGAAAAGATAAGTGGAGGGAAACATTATGACCAAATAAGTGGTGGTGGAGGAGGTGGGAGGTGGGGAGAGAGAAGGCACAGCAGCAGGAGAAAAAGAATCAGAAAAGGTTTTATAGGGAAATAAGTGGGCTTTGGGCCAGGTCTTGATGGGAGGAAGATTTCTATAGGACAGAGAGAAAGAGTAAATTCCAGGCTGAAGAAACAATATGAATAAAAAAGCAACACAACAGGCCAGGCACAGTGTCTCATGCCTATAATCACAGAGCTTTGGGAAACCAAGGCAGGAGGATTGCTTGAGGCCAGGACTTCAAGAAAAAAGCAAGAAAACACAGACCATGTTCAGTAAACAACAAAAAATCCAGTTTGCCTGAATTACAGAGTATGTGCAAAAAAGGGAACTAGGAGAAAAAAGGTAGGATTATGCTAGGGCATAAAGGACTAGTGTTTATCCTGAATTCCATTTTTTAAATCTAGCTGTGCATCAAAATACTCTGTAGAGCTTTATTTATTTATTTAATTAAAAAAAATTTTTTTGCATAGACAGGATCACATTATGTTGCCCAGACTGGTCTCAAACTCCAGTGATCTTTAAGCAGCCTGTTTCTTTTTAAATACAGATAGATACCTGAGCCTCACCCAAGACTTTAATCAATGAGGAAATCACCTGAAGGTTTTTGAGCCAAAGAATGCTATTGATTATTCATTTATTCATTCAATCAACAAATATGACAAGGAGCTACCATTTGTCAGTCACTGTGCTAGGAACCAATGGATGTCAATGTAAATAGAATGGTCCTTGCCGTCTGGGAATTTATAAGCTACATATACAAGCAGTCAATTTAAATCAATAGTAAATACTATTGTAGTATGAGAACACATAGGAGGGGTAATAAACTAATCTTAGAAGATCAGAAAAGGCTTCCTAGAGAAAGTAAAATCTAAGCTGGGGCCTAAAGAATTGGCTGGGCCAAGGAGAGATGGAGAGATGTGCTCTGGGCAGAGGAAAGAGCTGATGCAGATGCCCAAAGGTGAAAAGCGTCATGTCCCATTTGTGGAACTGAAAGAGGTTCAGTACAGCTGTAGTGCACAGTTGAGACAGGAGCAGAGATGCTAGAGAAGCAGTGAGGCCACAGAGATAAGCAACAGCACAATCAGATGTTTTAACTTTACCCTGAGGACAATGAAGAGCCATTGAAGAGTTTATGTGGGGAGAAACAAAATTAGATTTGCTTGGTTTCAGAATAAGAAAAAAAGAAAAAGAAACAAAATTAGATTTGTATCAAACACTGGTACTGGCAAAAAGAAGACACACAGACCAATGGAATAAAATAGACAGCCCAGATATAAACACTAAGTATCAATGGGGAAAGAACAGCCTCTGCAACAAATGGGAAATACAAATCAAAACCACAGTGAGATACCACCTTGCACTCATTAAGGTGGCTACTACTAAAAAACAAAAAACAAAAAATAACAAGTGTTGGTGAGGTTGCAGAGAAATTAGAACCCATATGCACTGTTGGTGGGATTATAAAATGACACAACTGCTATAGAAAAAAGTATGGAGGTTCCTCAAAAAATTAAAAATAGAACTACCATATGGTCCAGCAATCCCCCTGCTGGGTATATACCCAAAAGAATTGAAAATAGGGTCTCAAAGAGAAATTTGCACACTCATGTTCATAGCAGCATTATTCACAATAGCCAAGAGGTGGAAGCAACCCAAATGTCCATCAACACATGAGCAGATAAACAAAATGTGGTATATACATACAATGGAATATTATCCAGCCTTAAAAAGTTAGGAAATCCTGTCACATATTACAACATGGATGAACCTCAAGGACATTATACTAAATGAAACAAGCCAGTCACAAAAAGACAAATACTGGTCCAGCACAGTGGCTCACACCTGTAATCCCAGCACTTTGGGAGGCCAATGTGGGGGAGGATTGCCTGAGCCCAGAAATTCAAGACCAGCCTGGGCAGCATAGCAAGACCCTATCTCTAAAAAAAAAAAAAAATTAGCCAGGCATGGTAACATACGCCTAGCTGAGGCAGGAGGATCACTTGAGTTCAGGAGTTGGAGGCTACAGTGATCTATGATCATACCACTGCATTCCAGCCTGGGCAACAGAGTGAGATCTTGTCTCTTAAAAAAAAAAAATAAGTACTATATGATTCCATTTATATGAGGTATCAAAAGTAGTCAAATTCATGGAAACAGAAAGTAGAATGGAGATTACTAGGGGCTGGGGAGAGGGGGGAAATAGGGAGGAGTTGTTGTTTAATGAGTATAGAGTTTCTGTTTTACAAGATGAAAAGATCTGGTGGTAGTGCATGCCTGTAGTCCCAGCTTCTTGGGAGGCTGAGGCAGGAGGATCGCTTGAGCCCAGGAGTTCGAGGCCATAGTGCTTTGTGATCACACCTGTGAACAGTCACTGCACTCCAGCCTGGGCAACATAGCAAGACCTTGTCTCTAAAAGAAAAAAGAAAGAAAAAAAAACATCTGGAGATCCATTGCGCACAATATGAAAATACTTAACGCTAACCACTGACCTACACACTTAAAAATGGGTAAGACGGCAAAAAAAAAAAAAAAAGATTTGTATTTTAGAAGGACCACTCTGACTGGCAATATAGACTATAGATTTAAGGTGTGAAACAAGACTGACAGGGAGACTAGTTAGAATGTTGTGGCAAGAGATGACGATGGCAGAAGGAATTGTCATAAGATAAATGGATCCAAGATAGTAAGGAGGTAAGATGGACAGGACATGGTGATTGATAAGATGCAGAAAAAGAGAGAGGTCAGGGACAAAGGAAAAGGGAACTATCATTTGTGTGAGAGCTAAGTATTATACTAATACTTTTACAAATTATTAATTCATTTAATATTTATTGAGCAGCTACTTGTGCCAAGCACTACAGAAGACTTTAGACAATTATTCTGCCACCTTTATAGAATAGCTTCTCACTGTTTGAGGTTCATTAAACTGGCCCTTGACATAGTATCTGCTTAATAATTATTTCTTGAGTAGGAAACAGACACAAGCAATTGCTATAGGAGGGTGAGATGAGCTAAAATGAGCATGTAAGAAAATAAATACCTGTGATTGACTTTGGACACTATTGATCTAAGAATTTCTTATCTAAGTAAACAATGGTGACCAGGATAACAAGAAAAGACCAACATAAAGAGAAAGTAAAGGCAGAAAGTGATTATCAGGTGCAGGAATGCAGACATGTCCTTGAGTAGTAGGAATGTGTTAGAGTATATTAGGTGACCACCCTCCTTCCACAGTCCTACTTGCTATATACTCCAAAGTAGGAACAGCTCTCAAGAGCCAATACAGATCCAACTCCTTGGAACGATACCACTTATCAAGTTAAGAAAAACACACTTGGCAAATCTTCTATTAGAAACACATCTAGCCTAAACTCAAAAAGAGTTCTGTGAATTCAACTGTCACACTAGTTTAACAATCATGAGGGGATTAGGAGAAAGATTAGCTAGAAATCCCCCAAAGAACTTTCTAAATCCTTCTGCTGTCCTCTCATTACCAGCACTGTGAAAGGATTCATCAAACAGATGGCCAAACTGACCTTGAAAGAGGCAGATATCTTTGTGGCTAACAGTTTAATTGTTGGCAGCTAGAATGTTGAGAAGCAGTATTCATTCACTCATTTATCCATTCATCCAACAAATATTTACTGCATACTTTTATGTGCCAGGTACTAACAATGGCCAAGCCCAAGGAGCTTAAAGTTTAGTAAGTACAGGATTATTGTTAGTTAGAACTTGATTCAAATCCCAGCTCTGCCACTTAGCTAAGAGACCCTTACATAAATTAATCTCTTTTTGCACCTCAGATTTCTCATCTGTAAAATGGGAAAAATATCACTTATTTCATGGGACTGTGTGATAATTAATATATTGAAAGGGAGAAAAAAAAAAAGCTTAGCAGGCCCTGGCATGTACAAAGCATTTAGTAAGAAAAACTGGCCAGTGGCCATGTCAGTGGCTCATGTCACTAACCCCAGAACTTTGGGGAGGCTGAGGTGAGAGGATCACTTAAGGCCAGGAGTTCAAGACCAGCCTGGGCAACGAAGCAAGACTTGTCTCTACAAAAAATAAAAAAACTAGCTGGGTATGGTGGTTGCTTGTAGTCCCAACTACTCAGGAGGCTGAGGGGGGAGGATCGCTTGAGCCCAAGAGTTCAAGGCTGCAGTGAAGTATGATCATGCCACTCTACTCCAGCCTGTGTGACACAGAGAGACCTTGTCAAAGAAAAGAAAAGAAAAACAACCTAGTGATTTTCTTTATTTTTGTTGCTCAGGAGGTAATGCAGAAGGTGAAAACTGTATCCTTCCAAATCAATGAAATGTTTTCTAATGAAAAGGTTGATAAACAGGATCTAAGCAAGAAAGGTATCAGAGTCCTCCTTTAAACACTGACTCTATGAATATCTCTCTACTTGGCTGTCCACTAAATATTTCAAACTTAAGCCTGTTCAAAACTGAACTCTTTTTCATCATAGCTCAGAGCAACCTCAAACTCCTG
The DNA here is from genome assembly GCA_963574695.1 of Propithecus perrieri. Taxonomy (NCBI): domain Eukaryota; kingdom Metazoa; phylum Chordata; class Mammalia; order Primates; family Indriidae; genus Propithecus; species Propithecus perrieri. Next base: position 8,791 of record CAUYRB010085864.1, on the reverse strand, counting down.
GGCTCAAGCAATCCTCCTGCCTCAGCCTCCCGAATTGCTGGGACAACCGGCGCATGCCACCATGCTGGATATGATAGAACACTTTCATATCCACACAGCTAGTTCCCTCACCTCCTTTAAGTTCTTGCCTCTTCTGTGAGGCCCTCTCAGTCCACATATTTAAAATTGCAAACCATTTAGCGCTTAACACCATATATATTACAATTTGTTTTCTTATTTAATCTAACTCTTGCCCATTCCTTGCTGATTAAAATGTAAAGTCCAAGGGGGCAGGGATTTTTATTTGTTCATTATGGTATTTTCAGTATCTGAAATAGTGCTGAACACATGGTATGAACCAAATAAACATTTTTTTGAAGAATAAATGAACCTGAAGCAAGCAAGCAAGTCAGCGAAAAACTTCTTTGGATAAAGTAAACTAAATGAACTCTTCTATTATTTGTGGGCTAGATTGCCAACCTCAAATTCTTGTTTCTCAAATGTCATAGGGAGTTACTAAAAATAAGAGGAGAAAACATGTACCACAATTTAGAGATTTTTATTACCAAATGACCAAAGCAAAAAATTAAATAAAAGTTACCTTTTTCAAAAGTAAAGCAAATGCCAAAACGTATTTGTAGAAACATTTTTTTGCAAGTAGAAGTTTAAGTGAAATAAACCTCTAATTGTGAAAGGATTTGGGATGTGACATTTCACACTATTTTTGATTTCTGATTCTTTCCACTAGGGCTAATTCAGCTTTCCTAGAGCTGGATCTACACTAGTCAATCAACTATAAACACATCCTAAGCATATACTACGGGCCCTGCCACACAGGGCATTATTATAGGCCCTATCCAGAAGACTGAGTTCCATTAGAGAACCTGGGATTTGACACAGCTTGAAGAGTAGGAAGGAAAACAAAAATAAGGGCATTCCTAGTCCTGGAAGACACACCTAAAGCCAAGATATGCAGAAAATAGCAAAAAGCCCCACCTAACTAAAGGGAGGGATTCATATTCCGAAATCAGATTAGAAAGGGTCTAGAATACTAAACAGAAGTTTTTAGACAGAAGCATCACATTATGCCTGATGAAGATTATTCAGGTACTGGTATATCAAAAATGAAGCAAAGAAATACTACAGACAGGAAAACCAGCTACAAAGCATTTGTATTAATAGGAATCTAGGTATGGAATAATATCATGACAGTTGAAATGGAGAGAAAGAAAAATAATCATATATCACAAACAAGAAAATAGGATAGGACTAGGAAATGATTAAATTCAAGTGATGAGGCCAGATATGGTGGCTCATGCCTGTAATCCCACACTTCAGGAGGCCAAGGTGGGAGGATCAGTTGAGGCCAAGAGACCAGCCTGAGCAACAGCAAGACCCCTGTCTCTACCAAAAATAGAAAAAACAGGCCAGGTGCAGTGGCACACACCTGTAGTCCCAGCTACTCAGGAGTCTGAAGCAGGAGGATCACTTAAGCCCAGGAGTTTGAGGTTGCAGTGAGCTACAGCAATACCCCAGTACTCTACTCAGGGTGACAGAGTGAAACTCTGTCTCAAAGAAAAAAAAAAAAGATCCCTGTCTCTACCAAAAAAAAAAAAAAAATACTGTAGTGGAATAAAGATGATCATTGAGAGATACAGTCTAAGTCCCCTGCTCTTGCATCAGAGCTGGCCTTAGTAACTTGCTTGGCCAATAGAATGCTGCTTAAGAGACATTCTGGAACTTCTAAGGCTAAGTTATAAGAAGTCTCTTGCAGCTTTCACTTGGGTGGCTCATACAGCTCACCAGTTACTTCATGAAAAGTCTAACTATCCTGAGATAACCACTCTGTGGGAAGCCTAAGCCATGTGGAGATAATCTAGAGAATGAGACCCCATGTGAGGAAAAAGAGTCGTCAAGGAGCACCACAGCACCAGACATGCAAATGAAGAAGCCATCTTGGAAGAAGCCAGCTCAGCCCTCCCAGCTGATACACATGGATCAAAGACCTGGCCCTTTGGAGTGCCTGACCTACAAAATCACAAGCAAAATACAATAATTTTTTTAACCCATTAAGTTTTGGGATAGTTTGTTATACAACAATAGATAATGGGAACGGGCATCTTTTTTATCCTAAGCCAGAGCTTAGCAAAGTGCCTCGCCCACTGCATATTACTCAAAGTGGTGTGTGTCAAGGGAATCTCTCTTTCCTCATATTTTCTAATCTTTCTAATTTTCACATCTTAGTCACTTCCGCAACCCTCACCAGTCCTTTAGGAAAACCTGAATCACAGAGGCAATCCTTGTTGGTACCTCTGATGTGTCCTCTTAACTACCATGTGGTACCAATAGCCTCCCCAAAGCTTAAAAGACAGGTATGTCAATGCTGCCAAAGTTAAGCCAAGGCAGAGCACCAGGCAACTGTGCACCCAGCTCAAGGCAAATAAGGCCAGGAGAATACTCTATACTGGGCCACACAAAAACAAGAAAAGAAGCAGGCAAAACAAAAAGCAATATCACAGCACACCAAGAAACTGGAATCGGGGTCTGGCTTGCTCATTTTTATAAATAATGCATGAGTTTGGTCACTGAACCCATGGAGTTTCCTTTCATTGTAAGCTGTCTGATTATATAAGGCTTCTTGTAAGTCTGAGGTAACCAACTCAGAAGCAACATGTATCAATCCATATAAACAAGAAATTTCCAAAGTAACTACTCTAATAAAGAGAGAAAGTGTATGGTGGGGTGGGAATGAGGAATGAGAGGAGGATGAGGGTTATGTGAATAAAAATACTCTCTGCAATAGCCTGCAGGGCTAATCCATTCCATTCCCTCATGAGCTAAAAGTATTTCTTTCAGTACTAAATGTCTGTTTGACTGAGGTGGCTTTGCTATAAAAAGACAGAATCACCTCACCAGGCCAAGGAATATTCTGCAATTGCAGAATTAGCTGAGTGGTTCTCATTGCCACAGTAGAAAAAAAGAATAGTTTCTCCATGACAGAAAAGGCAAGAGAGACCTAGCCAGCAAGCAATTCAATTGTTGTCTCCTTTGACAGAGAGTATTTTCTGGCACTTGATTCCCCTGCCTTACAGCCATATACCCTACCCAATTCCTCAATGCCCAATCTTCTAGTCACTAAGAGGTTCTACACTAAGAAGCTCCTATATTGCTTGATTGTGAGTATATATCCTTCTTTGTGCTTTTCTTAATAATATTAAAAGGAAAACATAATCTGTCCAGAGGCATCTGTTTCTCTTCTCTCTCTCTCTCTACCCCACCCCCTACCCATCTTGGACATGGAAAAGAAAATATATACCATTAATATATAAGTAGTGGCAGCTACTTTTTGATTATGAATGATAGACAACTTTACTTTTTGATGAAGTTGACAATAAGAAAGAACAAGGTCTCTGAACAGCATCTATTTAACTGCTGAATTAAACTAATATTTAACCTAATAAACTGCTAGAATTCCAGTTATATGAGTCCTTTTGTTGTTAAAGGCCATTTAACTATTTTGTTACTTGCACCCAAACACATTCTAATATACCCAATAACCAAGAAACATCTTTTCCAAATAATCCAGAATACATAAAAAGTGAGTCAGAACTGAATTCTACAAATACTACACATGCTACACAAGATCCTCTGCTTAACACTGTGGGGAATATAAAAGTGAATTAAGGATAGCATGTTGTAATAGAAATAGGCTTTAAAGTCAGATAAACCTGGATCCAATCCTATTTTGGGAAAGTCACTTAATTTCCTTATGCCTTAGTTTTCTCCTCTATAAAATGGAAGAAATAAGACTATAGAATTGTGAGAATTATATCTAATATAAAGCACCAAGCAACGCGCTCAGGCCACAGTGGGTATTTAATAATTAGTAGCTGTTATGTTTTAAAAAATGGGAGAAAGCTGGGTGAGGTGGTTCACACCTGTTATCCTAGTAACTCAGGAGGCTGAGGCAGGGGGACTGCTTGAGGCCAGGAGTTGACCAGCCTAGGCTACATAATGAGACCACGTCTCTAAAAAAAAGAAAAAAAGAAAAAAAGAAAAACAATTAATCGGGCATAGTAGTGCACCTGTAGTCCCAGCTACTCAGGAGGCTGAGGCGGGAGGATTGCTTGAGCCCAGAAGTTGGAGGTTGCAGTGAGCTATGATGGCACCACTGCAGTCCAGCCTGGGTGACAGAACAAGATCCTGTCTCTTTAAAAAAAAAGGCGGGGGGGGCAAATAATTATGATCTGCTGATTGGACTATTTCTAGGGTATGGGAGATTGCCAACAAGGGTTTCAATTCTTCACCCCCTACTGAATCCATGCCCTTTGACATATAACTTTGCAGTACAATCCTGATGTAGACAGGGCATAATTTCCACCCATTACTCAGGCACGTGATTTGCTTTGTCCAATGGGATGTTAGCCAAGTAAACTTGAAGATAGGCAGAGTCATGAAAAGCAGTTGTGCAAATGAGCTGGCATACTCTTACTACTCTGGTATCATCTTAAAAAATGACATGTCCAGGCTAGCCCACTGGCCCCAGAAAGAGGAGGGGCTAGAGCAAAGCAGCCTCAGCAAATCCCAGCCTAGAGCAGACCACCAGTTGACCTGACCATGAATGAGCCTAAGCAAGACCAGCAAAACTGCCCAATCTAGCCCAGCTCAGTTCGGCTGACCCTGGAAATGTATGAGAAAGAAATGCTTATTGTTGTATCCTTTTGAGATTTTGTGGTTGGATATTACATGGCAATAGCTAACTAATACACAGGGTTATATGTGCTGTCTTTAAAAAATCGAAGATTTATACTTCCCTGATACTTGTGACTAAGTGAAAGTTGAGGTTAGGTCTTCTGAGTAGAAGACATACTTATGGAACGTTCCTACTCCATACAATATAGATTGTTAATTCAACTCATTACACTTAAAAGGTTTCATGTGATCTTTTACCAAATTGCTTTCACTCTAACAAATACTAGTTTTCTCAAAACCTTAGAATCTATCCTTACTACAGGTAGTTTAAAAACAAAAACAAAACAAAAATCTAAGTGTCTTATTCCAAGTTCAATTAATGTCTACAATTACAATGAAGACTGTGGAAATGGTTCAAACCCAGAAAAGTCAAGATCACTACTGTATGAGAAATATTCCTCCTAATGTCAATACTTTAAAGGCATTAACAAGAGCTGGGCTTGTCTACTATAATTATTGATAAATAAAGTGAAGATAAATGACTAATGGTGGCCGGGCAAGGTGGCTCACACCTGTGAGTGCTTAATCCTAGCACTTTGGGAGGCCGAGGCAGGAGGATTGTGGGAGGTCAGGAGTTCGAGACAAGCCTGAGCAAGAGCGAGACCCCCATCTCTACTGAAAAATGAGTCAGACAACTAAAAATAGAAACAAAAAATTAGCTGGGCATGGTGGTGAGTGATTGTAGTCCCAAACACTCGGGAGGCTGAGGCAGGAAGATCACTTGAGTCCACAAATGTGAGGCTGCTGTGAGCTAGGCTGATGCCATAGCACTCTAGCCTGGGCAACAGAGCAAGACTCTGTCTCCAAAAAAAAAAAAAAAAAAGACTAATGGTGCTCAAGGGCTGTGGTAGATATCAATAATTTATTTTTATGATCCTTAATGAAAGCAAGTCAAATTATAAGGCAAATAAACTTAGAAGTCTCTAGAGACCTGTGCCATCATGGCCTTTGCCAATCCCCTTCTGAAAATAACCAAGAGCATTTGGATATTTGGGCTTCACTGCCATGGGCCTATTAACATCATAATAAAATATTAAATATCATGACATATGGAGAACACCATGTGAAGATGAAGGCAGAGATCAGGGCAATGCTTCTATATGCCAAGGAACACCAAAGAGTGCCAGCAAACCACCAAAAACCAGGAGAGAGGTGTGGGACAGATTCCCCCTCCCATCGCTCAGAAGGAACCACCCCTGCTGACACCTTGATCTCAGACTTCTAACCTCCAGAATCACCAGACAATAAATTCCTGTTGTTTAAAGTCAAAAAAAGATATTAATATCATAAGCTATGTCAATATCTCATTAATGATACTGGAAAGACTGGCAATAAATACTCTTTCATAAAGCATGTATTGTATGCTGTATATGGTTATAAACAAGCTAACAAGCTGCAGATTAAGTAAAACATGGCCAAGAGAATGTTGCATTATGATCATTCATTTCTGCCATTTCCACTACACTCCACTTTTAAATATGTCACATGGGGATCACAGATTTTAAAGGATGCTCTTCTCTGTCAGCAAAACCAACACATGAGCCTTTCCAATGAATTCACATTTCAGAGAACAATCATATACACAGAAAATGCAAAAAATACTTTTACGTTTATTAGTGTCAGAACTCTTGTAGACAGAAGGCTTGAGAGGAGACAGTTTTGTCTTTGAAGAATTTATAACTTCTAAGAATAGAAATATACAGAAAACGTATATTTTGATCTGGGGTGCTGGTTGTGGGGTGCGTTCCTTTGTAAAAATTTAGTGAACTCTACCTTTCATATGTGTGCTTTTTCTATTATGTCAGACTTTGGTAAAGTCTTAAAAAATTTAATGATACTAACAGCAGTATAGGACTAAGTATAGAATGAAAAACATTAACAATTCAGAGTTCAAAGGAGGGATTAGTCACTGTTAATAATACAAGTTCTAACACTTAACATGTATTAAGCAATTTCTACATGCCAGCACTGTGCCAAATAAGCATTTTATATTTCATCCTCACAACATCCCTGCAAGGTCAACATTGTATCAGCAGCATTTGCCACAATTAATTACTCTGTCCTTCAAACTTTCCTTTCTATTCCAGGCCAATATGTTCTCCTGGTTTTCTTACTACCTCACTAGCTTCTCTTTCTCAGTCCACCTTTCTCCCCAGACTTAAAACTGAAATAATACTCTAGGGCTCACCTCCTGGTCCTCTTCTCTATCTATACTCCCTGGGCCAGGTACTAATATTATTATTCCCACAATACAGATGAAAACATTGAGGCACAGATAGATTCAAACCTAGGCAATCAAGACTTCACAGACCATGCTCTTAACCTCCTCACCATTCTGCCTTCTTTGGCCTTTCATTTAAGTGGCTGAACACAGTTATACACATTCCATTCTAGTGCCTTCAGTAACTGAAAAAAGAGTGAGGCACATGGGACCCTGCTTCATAAGATATTAAGGACTAATACCAGGCATTAAGCCAGCAGGAAACCAATACTCTTGCAAATTCTATTAAACAACTTTCCTTCCTAAGTTTCTTCATTTTGTACTTTGGTAATTACTGCTCAAGCAGGAATGTGAAAACATTCTAGAACATAGATTCTCAAATGTAGGTGCTCATGAAATAATCTGGGAACTTTTAAAAATAACCAGATGTGCTCTATGCAGACCTATTAAACCTAGAGGATTCCAGGAATTTGTGTTTTGAAGGAGCACTCAAACAAATTCTGAAGCTGATAACTTGGTAGCTGAATTTGTTCTAGAGAGAGTTTTCTGGGGCTTCAGTGGATAAGTAATGACTATCACATATTTATCTTCCTAGCAAAGGCTGGAAATGAAATAAGAATGGAGATGTAAACCGATTCCAACAGGTAATGAGACCAATCAGGAAACCAGAGAAACAACTGTGGAATTCTAGATCAAGACATCAAACATTTCCAGGTGGTCTGGGAATCTCTTGCCACAATAGAGTGTGCAGTCAAGTGAAACCATCCCTTGGCTCAGGAGGGAGTCATCCAGGCATCAAGAACCAATTTTACACTTGAGCACTCATATTCTCAGAGTACTCACCAAGTATTATGAAGGAATATAAGGATATTAAGAGATAAGGCCATTGTTCCCAGGCAACAGAAGAAATCACTGTTAACACTGCCATTTTCACATAAACATATATGCACATACATTTTGTTTACATATGCAAGCAACACTATGGAACCATAAATTCTGAAACTAAGGCAAAGAAGTCATTTCAACACACTTTTTGAAGTCTTACCTCTGTAAGTGCATGCAACTGTCCTTGATGAACACACACACCCATGAACCTAAAAAACAAAATAGACTTTTATTTAACAAATGAAATGAACACAAATATAAATGTCATATGGAGAAACTAGTTTAGTTAACCATGCATTAGAAACAATCCAATACCTGTGAAGACCCCTGGATTCCTGTACAACCCTGTAGCCTCTTAATCATGACTGAGATGCCAGGCTGATAAATTTCTAAATTTACCACGAAATATCTGGTTGTAGGAGGACCTAGTGGTAAAAACAAGTGGAGGAAAAGGGAGGGTAGTAAGTCTTAAAAACAGAATGATATAATGCAAAAAGCACCAAATGGAAATAAGTAAATTTGATGCTAGTTTCAGCTATGCCAATACCTGACTACATGCTCACCACCCTCCCCTCCCCCCACGAAAAAAAGGAAAAAGAAAAAAGTCACTAACTCTATTTGCAACTCAGTTTCCTCATCTAAAAAGTAAGTAGGTTGGACTACCCAATCTGAAGGTCTATAATTTACAAACAACAAACTGGGGGAAAAAAAAAACATACATTTGCTGGGTGACAAAGGACTAACTTCTTTAACATACAAGGAATACGTCCAAATATATAATCAAAAAGATAACCCAATAGAAAAATAAGTAAAGGGGCCGGGCGCGGTGGCTCACGCCTGTAATCCTAGCTCTCTGGGAGGCCGAGGCGGGCGGATTGTTTGAGCTCAGGAGTTCGAAACCAGCCTGAGCAAGAGCGAGACCCTGTCTCTACTAAAATTAGAAAGAAATTAATT
>CAUYRB010085861.1:0-38073 GCA_963574695.1 Propithecus perrieri | reverse complement strand
CTATATATTTTTAGTTGTCTAGATAATTTCTTTCTATTTTTCAGTAGAGACGGGGTCTCGCTCTTGCTCAGGCTGGTCTCGAACTCCTGAGCTCAAACAATCCACCCGCCTCGGCCTCCCAGAGAGCTAGGATTACAGGCGTGAGCCACCGCGCCCGGCCTGGGTTATATGCTTTTAAAAGCATTTTATTATGGGAAATTTCAAACACACAGGGAACAAAAGTGCTCCCACGTGCCAGACCCTGGCTCTCCATTTTGGAGCAATTGCCAGACATCATGTTTCATTCACAAATATTTCAGTAGTTTCTAAAAGACAAGGACTCTTTTAAAAATACATTGTTCCAATATCACCACTCGTTAGAAAAAAACTAGCCGTCATCCTTTAATAGCATTGAACAGCCTGTCAAGACCCACAGACATTTTTATAAAATCGGTTCATTCAAACCAGGACTCAAACAGCCCACACAGAGTGGGCTGGAACGCATTTCCCTTTTATTTTCTTTTTTCATCTAAAAAGATATTCATCAACAAGCTACCCATGGGGCGTGGAATTACGAGCGGCTGCTATTTCATTCTGGTCATCCATGGTCATAGCAACGGTTGAAATTTATTTTTCCAATGTTAAATGACATCGAGCTACACTCCACTCAGTCTCTGTCGCCTGTGAACTTTTAGCTTTTATTACCAATTGAGTCCTGCGTCCTGGGCATGACACACTTTAGTGGCTTATTGTATGTAATCTGGACAACAGGTGACACGACTGTCCCATTTTGCAGATGAGGAAGCTGAGGTTCAGAAAGATAAGGTGAGTTACTCGGGTGCTGGGAGCCACAGCTTCTGGGAGTCCATGCATGCAGCCCGTTCAGGCTGGTCTCAGAGACAGGGACAGGCAAAAGGGATCGGGGATCAGGAAGGCAAACAGGAACAGCTGTGGGATCCCTCAGCCACTGGTCCCAGTCTGTTCTCGCCCCATCCTCACTCTTGAAGTGCAGCCCTGCAGGGAGTCCCTGCCCCCAAATATTGAAGAAAACTGAGACCCTCATTCAGAACTTCAGAGGGCCAGGCACAGTGGCTCAGCTCTGTGATTGCAGCGCTTTGGGAAGCTGAGGAGGGAATTTGAGATCAGCCTGGGCAACATAGCAAGACCCCATCTCTACGAAAAAATTAAAAAATTACCCAGGTGTGGGGGTGAACGACTGTAGTCTCAGCTGCTTGGGAGGCTGAGGCAGGAGGATCGCTTGAGCCCAGGAGTTCAGGGCTACGGTGAGCTGTGACTGCACCACTGCACTCCAGCCTGGACAACAGAGCAAGACTCTGTCTCAAAAAAAAAACAAAAAAAAAAACAAAAAAATCACCATGGACACTTTACCACTTTACCATGGCACCTGCTATGTGCCAAGCCCCATAATAACCCTTATTTTATGTCCTCCTGTCAATAGCCCCCCTATGAGATAGCACTAATATTGTCTTCATTTTACAGATGAGGAAGCGCAGGCACAGAGAGGGAAAGTGATCTGCCCAAGGTTGCACAGCAGGGCTGTGATTATCACACCACCCAAGAGAGAGAAACCCAGAGCTGGGGAAATTCCAGCAGATGCTGTGTGTGGGGGCGGAGGGAGGGTGGTCAGACAGGGGCAGATGAGAGAAGCGTCCTCACCCTCCACCCACCCCGTGCCCCACTTCTCCCTCCATTTAGCCTTCACATGGGTGGCTGTTTGATTGTGCAGAGCTAAGAATATCCCTGAATGAAGCTAAGTGGCCCTTGAGCTGCAGCGCGGTGACGGAAGGAAGGAAGGAGGGACAGAGGGAGGAAAGATCCACCCACCTTTCGTGCTCCCCCCGTCCGCCGTCCCGACCTCTTCCATCCGTCACTCACGCGTCCCCATGGCAAAAACATCGAGCCTACGTTGCCATCCCCTCTTGCTTGAAAACCATTTCTGTATGTATAGCACCCGGCTGACTGCACAGAGCTCTAGAAACGTATGTTCTGGAGTCAGGATGCCAAGGTTAAAGACCCCTGGGTGGGTGGCCAACGCCTCTGGGCCTCAGTTCCCACATCTGTATAATGGGCTTAAATAATCACACCTCATAGCGTGGTCGTGAGGGCATCAGGAGAATGCCCAGTGCTCCGGAGGTCTCCGATAAATGTCGCCTACTGCTGTGGTTGTGGTTATGGTGCCGTGTGTGATAGGATTTAAGGACGCTCAGATGGCAGATACCTAGGGGCGGGTGTCGGCATGGGTGGCGGATAAAAGGCATTCTTTCATAAATTGATGAAAATTGCAAGGAAGCCGTGTGTGCAGGGTTCCAGGTCCCCGGCTAATCCACAGAAGAATTGCCACTGTGGCATTAAACGTAACCAGGACTGCTGTGGTTATGACACTGAAGGAACAGACAATTTAATTTAAAAGTATTTGCCAAAAATGGCAAAAATTTCCTCTTAATTGAAACACCAGCGTCACGGGGGGGCCAGTGAGAGTGAGATGGTTTATGAAATCAATCTCTCCCTCTCTCTCTCTCTTTCTCTCTCTCTTTCTCTCTCTCTTTCTCTCTCTCTCTCTCTCTCTCCTGGTCACAGCTGCTTGAGTATAACCTTGATTTCCTCCTCTGTAATATGGGGATAGGAAAGTCCCCATCCTACAGAGTCACTTATAACAAGGAAGTATTATAATGAAACACGTGGCTCAGTAACCGGCACCTTAACTATCATTATTTAATGACTGGCTTTTCAATTATCATTAAACATTAGTTAACTAATAACTACCATTATTTTCTTAAGTAAATTTTTTTTTAAAAGACAGAGTCTAGGCTGAAATGCAATAGCACCAGATCGTAGCTCACTGCAGCCTTGAACTCCTGGGCTCAAGCGATCCTCCTGCCTCGGCCTCCCTGGTAGCTGGGACTACAGGCATGCACCACCACACCCAGCTGATTTTTGTATTTTTTGTAGTGATGGGATCTTGCTATGTTGCCCAGGCTGATCTCGAACCCCTGGCCTCCAGCAACCCTCCCTCCTTGACCTCCTGAGTCACCGGCAATACATGCCATGCCTGGCTTTGCTTCACAAATTTTCAGTTGAAATAGTGATGTCAGTTGACAGAGGGCGTGAACTATATAAGCAATGAGATTTATTTTATATTTTTACAACGTTTAATGGTTTTTTGTTAAGAAACGAACGCTTGGCTCATCAAAATTCACCGGTGCGAAAGGGTATCCCATAAAAAGCAAGGCTCTCTCCCACCCTTGTCTTACTGCCAGAAACTTCCCTTCCCAGCAGCGTCTCATATTTGATTCCAGCAATTTCCAAGAATGTCTACTCTCACATGTCTACCCGTGCAGACGAGAACAGTCAGACCCATCCATCTGTCGCTTGTTCTTTTAACTGTAAATGTCTTGGCGGATGGGTGGGGCTGTCTTCCTACATCAGCACATCCCCCACCACCACTTGCCCCCTGACCCCACTGGCGGGCAGCGCCAATTTTTATCTAAACAGGCTATGGGAGAAGAGACTCTTTTGTGTGAAAGCAACAGTTCCATTGCCCCGCGTGCTTTCCTGTACGTGGGAGATAGTTTAGAAAATACACGTTCGGCTTCTATGAAAGTGTACGAGTGGAAAGTCAGTGTCCACACCCCGGCCCCCAGGTCCCCCACCCAAAGGCCACGGCCAATCACGTCGACTTCCCGCTTCCTGGATTTCTTGCAGGGATATACTGTGTATATGCTGAACCATGTTCGTAGACATTTGAATCCTTTTTTGAATATGATTTTTTTTTTTATACCAAGGGTTCTTACGGACAAGGTTGTGATTTTTAAAGAAATCTTTTTTTTTTTTACGTTTTGTAGAGATGGGGTCTTGCCATATTGCCCAGGCTGGTCTCGAACTCCTGGCCTCAAGCAATCCTCCCACCTTGGACTCCCAGAGTGCTAGGTGACTTGCTCTTATTATTATTATTTTTTTTGAGACAGAGTCTCACTCTGTGGCCTTGGATAGAGTGCGGTAGCATCATCATAGCTCACTGCAACCTCACACTCCGGGGCTCAAGTGGATCCTCCTGCCTCAGCCTCCCAAGTATGTGGGACTACAGGTGCCTACCACCATGCCCAGCTAATTTTTCTATTTTTTGTAGAGACGGGGGTCTTGCTTTTGCTCAGGGTGGTCTTGAACTCCCGACCTCAAGTGAACCTCCTGCCTCAGCCTCCCAAAGTGCTGGGATTACAGGTGTGAGCCACCACTCCCTGCTGTTATTTTATTCTTAATTACCTTGATTACCTTGAACTCCATCTATGTGGAAGGCAGTCTTGTGCCACAAACTTTGGAGCCAGACCACCTGGCTTCAAATCCAGATTCTCCTGTGTGACCTTGGGCAACTTACTTAACCTCTCTGTGTCTCCTTGAGCAAGTTAAATTAACCTCTCCATGCCTCAATCTCCTCACTCATTAAAAGGGGATGATGTTGCCAACAGCGCCCCTGTAATGGGGTTGTTGCGAGGACTAAGTGGGTTAGAAACGTGACATTTTCTGAGAACAGTTTTTAACACACTTCTCCACGATTCCATGCCTGTTCTTCTCAGGCATAAAAAGGGATCCGCCGTGGCTAGCATGTGCACGAAACATTTCCCAGGCTGGAAGCATCGAATCCCTGCATGCTTTCCTTCTTTTCTTCCTCCCTGGAACCCTTGCTAAGCAATGGCTAGACACCAGGTAGAACAGGAGGGCCTGGTCAGGGACAGACACATGTCTGCAGATACGGGGAGGGCGTTGGGGGAGGGAGGCGTCTACCTTTGAGACGCTGGGGTCTGGGGGGCCCAGCGCAGAAGGGAGGATGGGGGGAGGGGAGAAGTGTGGGGGATGGGGACTCCACGTGAGAGCAGTTATGTTCCTGCTGACACCTAGTGGTAACGCCGAATCATCATCCCCGTCCCCTTTCGGGCAAGCGCCTCCGCGAGGTTCCAGCTTCCCCTGATGGAACTCAGAAACCCCAAAGAGAAAAAGCCTCAAAATCTAAAGTTTTCTCTAATCTTCTCCCATCCTCCTGCCTCTCAGTCCCATCCTCCCCCGAGGCTAGCCACAGAAACTAGAATCCCTCTTCCCCAAGGCAGCTCACAAAAGCCAGAACCCCTTGTCCCGACAGCCAGCCAGGACACCTGAAATGATTCCGTGTAAAAACTGGCCTTAAAAAAATTCTCTGACCTGCCTCGTTTGACTGCAGGTCATCAGACCCCCATTCCAAAGAGGGCCCTGACCCACACCCAGAAGGAAGGACTGCATGCTCACAGAGGCCAGGAAGAATCTAGACAGACAGGCCTTCCTGGGGTTTCCCCACCCAGTCTGTTAGCATTAGATCATACTTTTTGTTTAGTCATTTTTACATGGCTGTCCAGACTTTGCTGAACCTAAGCATAAAAATGGACAATTCCCCTGCATCTTTGGGTCTTCATTCCGAAGGCTCCCATGTATACATGCTAAATAAATTTGTATGCCTTTTCTCCTATTAATCAATCTGCCTCCTGTCAGTAGTTTTTCTGCTAACTTTTAGTGGCCCGAGGGCCTTGGTCCCTACAACTGCAAAACAGATACCTTTATACATTGCTACAAATGCAAAATGGTGTAAACTTTATAGAGAATAATCTGGTGATATTTATCAAATTAAAAATGTTTCAACTAGATTTCATTTAAAAAAAAATAACTTTGACTCATACCTCAAACCATATACAAAAATGTACCTCAAATGGGTCATAGACTTCAATGTAAAACCTAAAATGATCAATTTTGCAGAAGAAAATATAGGAGAATATTTTTATGACCTTGGATGAGGCAAAGACTTCATAAGTATGAAACCAAAAGCATAATCCATGAAAGAGCACACTGATACTTTAGACTTCATCAAAATTAAAAATTTCTATTCTTTGAAAGATGTGAAGAAAGTAAAGACAAATCACACATCAGAGGAGATATTTTATAAAACATATATCTGATTAATAACCAGAATATATAAAGAACTTTCAAAGTTTAATAAGAAAACTAACAGCCCAATTTGAAAAAATGGGCAAAACATTTCCACAGACACTTTACCAAAGAAGATATACAGACAGCAAATAAATACTTGAAAAAATGCTCAACATCATTAATCATTAGAAAAGTGCAAAGTAAAATCACAATGAGATACTACTGCATAGTTTTTAGGTAGGATGGCTAAAATCAAAGAGATTGACCATACCCAGTATTGGTGAGGATGTGGAGCAGCTGGAACTTTCTTATACTGCTGGTGGGAATTGCAAATGATCCAGCCACTTTAGAAAACAGTTTGGAAGTTTTTTAAAAGTTAAACATATACTTATGTTTATGATAAGTATATGATCCATCCATTCTACTACTAGTTATTTAGCCAAGATAAGTAAGCATATATCCATACAAAGTTGTACACATGAATATTCACAGCAGCTTTATTTGTAATAGCCAAAAATTGGAAGCAGCCCAAATTTTTACCAAAAAACAAATGAATAAACAAATTGTGGGTGTATCCATACAATGGAATACTAGTCAACAAAAAGAAAGGAATGAACTATTGATACAGACGACAATGTGGATAAATCTCAAAATAATTATGCTTAGTGAAAGAAGTCAGACTAAAAGACTAAATACTGTGTGATTCTATTTACATAAGATTTTAGAAAGGTAAACTAATCTGTAGTGACATAAAGCAAATCAGAAGTTGTCTAGGAACCAGGAGGTGTTAGGAGCTGGATAAGGAGAGGCAGGAGAAGGAAAATACAAAGGGACACAAGGAAATTTTGAGAGACGTTGGATATGACCACAATCTTGATTGTGGTGACAGTTTCACCGTTGAATACATGTGTCAAAATGTATCAAAAATGAACATTTTAATTATGTGTAGTTTATTGTATGGCCAATAACACCTCAGTAAAGGCTTGTTAAAAAAATGCACATACCATTTGGCCTGGCAATTCCAATTCAGGAATCTCTTCTACAGAAATGTTTGCAAATGCATGAAGTGATATTTGCCTAAGGTTATTTATTGCACCATAGTTAATAATACCAAAAGACTGGAAATAAATTAAATGTTCATTAGTAGGGAATTTGAGAAATAAATCATGTTTCACAGTGGAATATTAGACAAGCATAATAAAGAATAAGTTCTTATTCTACTGCTAGGGGACAATCTCCCATAGATCAAGTAATAAAAAACAGACATAGAACAGTGTGTATATCATACCAATTTTTGTATTTGAAAACAGGAAAAATGTATAGTCATAGTGTATGTTTGCAAAAGGTAAAAATTACCTCTTTGACAATCCACATAAAATTAACAGTAATTGGTTTCTATACCAGAATGTGGGTAGTTTGGAGACAGAAGCATGAGAGAGTCTTTGCTTTAAATCCACTGGTTTCTTTTGAATTTTGTTCATTTCTTTGTTAGAGCCATCTCTGTATAATGACAAACTTAGTCATTGCATTTTACCCCCCTTCAGATTATTTTACTTCTTATTATATTGCATACCACTACTAAAACGCAAAGGACTGAAGTTTAGCAGAATTTTATTAGAATTTCTTTACATATTATTCACAATACTTTTCCTGCAGACTCTCACCTAATTAAGCAAATCTTTTGGTGTAGTTAGACTCTAGCTAAATAAGGCAGTAGCTGAGATTATCTAGGAGGGGAGGTGACATCATCAATAGCAGAGAGACAACAAGAATGTTCAGGTCTCTTAAAGATTCAGTAAAATGGTGCCTTCATCAGAAAACTGCATCTTCCAAGGCTTAGATATAATGATTACTATGTGACTTTCTCACTCAATTAAAGGCAGAAAGCTTTTGTTCCCAAATCTTTGTTATGATATATACATTTAGCTAAAATTCTTAATTCTTTAAATATTTCTTAGATCTTTGGAAAAATATTCAAGCAATTCAATTGTATCAACATTTTTTTTTCACTGCAGCTGGGATCCTTTCCAATCCCACTGACCACAGGCTGATTATAAAAGCATGTTGCTTGCAGGTGTGTGTTCTCTAACTTTCTTTCCTGCCTCCTTCTGCTTTCTTTTCATAAATTATTAATATCACACTATGTCACATTGTTTTTAGCAGCCTGTGGGATATTCTGTATTTTTAGTGGCCTGTGGGATACTCTGTATTTTGGATATAGTAGATCTCCATAGGGTAGAGAAGAATGAGTGATTCCTATGCCTTCTATTTGGTATTTACAGGATCTCAAAGCCCTGTGTATCTCTATTAGAAACTTCTAAAATTAGTACAAGTAAATTCATGCATATCCTAATAATGTCAACAGACATAAAACAAAGATTAACAATTTAAATGATCTATTCATTAATTCCTTGTATATTTTAGAATGACTTACCTTTAACAAGGGTTCATTAAAATCATTTCCCGTTAAATCTTAGATTTTGGTAATGGAGGTGGTGGTAGAGGTGATGGTATTGTTGGTATGCTTGTTTTAAGAAGTATTTCTAGTGTGATTCGTTGCATTAACTGAGCAGTTGTTTACTGAGATTGACAACTGCACTGGGTTTACAAAACAAAAATTATCTTTTCTTTCTTGATAAAGTACTAACATTTAAAGAATTGCAGGTCGGAAGGACACAATATTGTTATTCTTTTCAAGGGACTTCATCCTGTCACTTTGTTTTTATTATGACTATAGCTAAATATAGCAAGCTATTATGTAATCTCAATAGTTAGAATGCTAGATACTTCTTCAGAGCAAAGCCCTTTTCATAAACCTGGTATTTCTCACACAAATGGTAGATTCATGACTCCAGCATTTGCAAGCGAGTGGTAGAGTTCCAGATGGTTGTTTAACAACCATACAAAAGTCCACATAAATAGATTTGCTTAAGGAAGCAAACAGTTGTATGTGGTTCAATACACATAGTCAAACCAGTGGGGAAAAAATTAAGAAACATTAAACCTTCAAGTAAATCCTCTTCCTTTTTCTGGTTGAAACTGATCTCTACTCTGCCCTCCACGATTGCAAAAACAAAACATGTTTTCACCCAAAACTAAATGGCCCACAAGAAATATTAATAGTTAAACCAGCTTCCAAGAGACTGTGCCTATCAGCTGAGAGTGAGCCTAGACACCTAACTCTGAGGCCAGGGTCTGGCACACAGTTATTAGTGGTAAATATGTATTGAATGGATTAAAAATGGGAGGTTTTTTTTTTTTTAATGTGAAGAAAAAGTGGCAGAATTAACTAGGAGGCAGTATTATTTTTCAATCCAAATAGCTTTAAAAATCTAGAATTCTAATCATAAAGGTGTTTGTTTCCTTGTACATATATATTATAGGATGCTGAATGGCATTTGAAAGTATATACATTAAGCATTTTGGAGCCTTAAATGAAATATATTGTGTCGGAGTATTTCTTAGGCAGTGAAAACCAAAGCTGAAGTATATTAAATAACATAAATAACTAACATCATTTAAGCCTCATCAAAACCTTGTAAAATATTATTTAAAATAGATATCATTTTATCTTTTTCAGGTAAGAAAATATAGACTTAGGGAGCCTCAGTGACTTCCTTAAGGCCACATATCTAGAGTAAGTGGCAAATAGCTCCATTCAAATAATTCCAGAAGTTGGTTTCTTCTCACTATAGCACATTATCTTACCTTCCCTCAGAGCCAATCTGTTTCTGTTCTGAACTCCTAGAGCATTTATAACTTTCCATAATCATTTAGCTCTGCTGATGCTGCCTGATCTATAATGTAATTCTGTGTGTCACGTTATCTATTTTCTATTCTATTAATTTCCATTCTTATTTTTATTATGCTCTTTCTTATGTCTTTTGTCTTTATTTGCAGTTTTTCTAACTTCCTAAGTTTAATGCTTAGTTTTTTAAAACCTTTTTATATTAAAATAAATGGATTTTAAAGCTATAAATTTCCCTCTAGCACTGCTTTAGCTGCATGTATCCTACAAGTTTCGACATATAGTACAGTTGCCCCTTAGTATCTGTGGGGAATTGGTTCCAGGATGCCCATGGATACCAAATTGTTCAAGTGCCTGGTATAAAATGGCATATTATTTGTGTATAACCTATGTACATCCTCCCACATACTTTAAATCATCTTTAGATAACCTATAATACCTAATACAATGTAAATGCTATGTAAATAGTTGTTCTATGGTATTATTTAGGGAATAATGACAAGAAAAATGTCTGTAGATGTTCAGTACAGACAAAAATTTTTTTTAGTTGAATTCTTGTATACAGAACCCACAGATATGGAAGGCTAACTGTCCTTTGATGGTTGTTTGATGCTACATATTTTGTGAATTTAATTTTAAGTTCATCTATAACAAATTGACTATTTAGGAGTCTTTCTTTTTTTTTTTCTCCCACTAGTTTCTTTTTCCTTGTTTTATCGATTAATAATCTAATTGCAATGTCGTCAGACAGCATGAATTATATATAATAACAGTTTAGGGTATGTGAAGACTTATTTTATGGCCTTGTACATGGTTAATTCTAGAAATTGTCCATATACCTTTGAACATGGTCATAAGAGGTTTTGGTAGGCCACTTAGTCTTTATCCTCATCTCAGACTATTATAGATAGGTAAATAGGTAAGTTCTCTCCCATGGATTATTTCTATAATTTGGTTGAAAATTTTCCTATAATGTATCTGCCTTGGTGGAAATGGAAGTCAGTAAATAGGAAAACAACAACATCAAAGCTAAGTTTGTTTTTTCAGAAAGTGGATTTTTGTTCAAATATGTAACAAACATCATTGCTTCGTAAATTAAATCTACAGGCATTGAAAGTCTGATTTGAGAATTATGCTACAATATAATACCTCCTTTTGGAATACTAAAAAAATAAATAGGTAGATAGGTAGATAGATAAATAGACTCCCATCAGGTTTTGCTTTGTAAAATATATCTGCACTCTTTAGGCTCCTGACTCATGTACACAGCATATTAGGAATAGTCACCAGCTCAAACTGTCTGACCAGCAGGTGGCACATGCCTACCTGCTAGTGACTACAAATAACCAGTAACTACATATCCAGCAGTGCCTTTTCTTCCTGCTACTGTGAACTGCTGTGACTGCTCAGATTCTGATTTTTATATTACTTTTGTTTTTCCTGAAGATTTTTTTGCCCTTTGTTCTGCTTAAAGTCTTACTTAAGTCAAATAGAAGTTAATATTTTATTTGTAAAACAATTAATAGCATTTATTCTTTAATGTATTGTTTCCCCAAACTCTACTCTTAAAATAATTCAATGTAACACGATTAAGTTATTTACAAGTTAACCTCAAATTCTTAAATAAATGATTAAATCAATAATGTAATGATGTGAATTGCAACTTGTCATAAAAATTGATGGAGTTTCTTTTTGTAGATTAGAGTTGATCAGAGATTTTTTTAACATGATAATCAAGGACCCTAAGAAAGGATTAATGGAGGGACTTCAAGGTGGCCATGAATCCCATAAAATTATGTACAAAATGTTGTTTGTGGGAGCTTTTTTTTTTCTGAGAAGAGGTATAGCTTTTATTATTAAACTCTCTGGGACAAAAAAACTAAAAAAATGATACAGTGGTAGACTATTTTCCTTTAAATCACTGTAAATCCTAACATAAATAAACAAAGAATTTGGACATTATCTATTTTTTTCTCTTGTACATGCCTAGTACCGCTCCAAAATGTCATTTTATCTTTTAAAGGAGTTTGTTTTAGGATCAAGTTAATTTCAATAAGCATAAAGTATTTAGCTTTTTCCAACCTTGGGTAGTTCTCGTTGATCCTTTCTATAACAAATATACAGTTGTTTACCTTTTTTTAACTGGCATTATTAATAAACTTAACAATCTCTAAATTTCTGGGCACACAGCATTTAATTAAAGGTCCTTTTCCAGTTTTATTTAAATAGTCTTCGTGATATTTGCTCTCTCATACTGAGCCAAAACCTTGATTAAAAATAAGATTTTATAAGCCATTTAAAATTTTTAAAAATTTAGAGAATCCCCAACAGAAAACCCCAGAAAATAGCATATAAGAATATTTATATTAAAGGCAGGAAAAAGGCAATCTAATATTTAGGGAAGTAACTTAAAGTACCCCTCAATAATATATATTTAAATGTTATTGGAGACAGGTTTTTTGTGGGTTTAATCTAGATATGGGAAGGAAATTCTAAGGCTCATATTTAAAGAAAGAATGTAATCAAGGAAGAACAAAGAAATCCTGTTGTCAGAGGAATTGACAACACCTCCCCTTGACCCCACATATCTTTCTCTGTCAGAGGAAGGCTTTAAATCAGCAGGTCTTATCAGTCAAATTATTTGATTTCAAGCAACCAAAGCTGCCTTTGCTTGATTTAAGCAGAAAGTTAATTACTTAATTAATTGTATAGTGGATACCTCCCAGAATTACTAGGAGTTCAAGACAACCAGTCTCAAAGATAGACTTGGATTTATGCTGTTATGGTGCTAATGTAAACCTCAAGAAAATCAAATGTCCAGGAAGATCGGAGATGTCTAGGGAGATGTTTTGTAGAATGAGAAATTTGTTCCTTCTCTGTATTAGCAGTTTAGAATATGATACCTTTTTAACGAACAAAATTTCTGCCAGTTATGCTTACTTATATAGTTAGTTGCAGACACCAAATTTAAATGATCAATAACTTAAAATTTTCCCCTGGATATAAGGGTGATATTTAACTCCCACTAGACTGTATTAATTTCTGGAGACCGGGACCCAGACTATGTCTTCTTCACTACTTTATTTAATCTTAGCGTCTCTAATAGTACACTTAGCATAGAATAAATTCTCAAAAATGTTGAATGAATGAATGAATGGATAAAGTAGGGAAGAAACACACCAGCAAAATGATTCTGTTACTTGTGTAACATCAACAGTAATGAACTATTCCACCCACCCCATTATCTTACACACATAACTTTACTCAGAGAAAATTAAGCTGATTAGAGTTAAGAACATTTCTAAAATTAAACTAAAAGTCAGTAGGCTCCCTTCTCCCCAGTTCCTAAGTCACTGGTTATCAACTCTGGAATTTAGACCAGAAAATGTAACCATGTGGGCCACTTGGGAGAAAAAACTAATATCATAAGGCTCGTATCTTGATATGGTAGCCTAATGATCCATAAATGCTAAAGTTAGGGACACCCACTTACAAGATGAAGTGCTATTTTTTACTTCCTGCTTTGGTTTTAGCATTGAGTAGCACTGTGTTACTATGCCTAAAATTAGACGAAAAGTACATGTCTTATTCCAGGGCTTGGTTTTTTTGCAAGATGGTGACTTGAAAAGTTTTATTCATTGTGGTTTTTTAATATAATTCTTACCAAGTAGTTGTAGGAAATAATGCAGTCATTCTCTCCATTTTGAAAGACAGGAAATGTTAACACAGAGGGTTTACATGGAGAATATTTCTTTAGAAAAACATATTTCCCACCATGTTCCCTATTATAGCACTTGCTCCAGAGGATCCCATGCATGTGACTCCAGAAACCTTCACAAATGAGATGGAAATGGAGATAAAATTAATTTTTGAATCAAAAGAGATATTTTCACATGAACATGTGTTTCTACAGTAATATATTAATACTAACAGAACTTAGAGAAATACTGTGTAAGTGTTATAGTGGTAGTTGTAGATGACATGGTATCATCACAAATAATAGACTCAAAATGTTGATTTCTCACCTCCCTTAAAACACAAAGGCCTTTTTCCCCAAGAGCCTATAAGCAACCTACAATTCTACAGAATAAATAGACACAGAACACTTAAGAATATGAGAAGTTGGTCTTTAAAGCATTGCATTGTTCTAGGTTTCAATGGTATAATTGAACTCAGCTACCAAAGGATGTAAATATCAATCACTCCCCCCCAACCTCCTTCTTCGTTTCCATTGGAAGTCATTAATTAACACATCTTGGAGATCTTTTATGACTCAGAATCCAAGGAGAGACCTAACAACTATTATTTGGTGGAAGGAGTAGAAAAATCCAACAGTTGTCATGGCAAGAAGGGTTAGTAATCCATCCATTTAGGGGAAAAAGTCTAAACGAGTAATAAATAAGTCTTGCCATTAGAACATTAGAAATTTATGACAAAAATATGCCTGTAAAGTTAGCAGAAAAGTGTTACTTCTCTAATCATGAAACTGCCATTTTTCAAAAAGTATTTCTAAGGTATTTTATTGTAAATTCAAGTGTGAGAATATCTACATGAAATCAAAAAATCCAACATTTGTCTTCATATCAGGATCTTGAGGGAGAGATTAAAACTGGAGACCCAGATCTAAGAATTCTCTGCCTAAAGCTTGCAGGCCCTCTGTATAAATATTACCGATCAGGTTACCTTAGGTGCAGGTTCAATACCTATCTCTACTTTCCTGTGGCTTATACCATTTCATTGGCCTGAATTGCCTCCCTCTGTCTGCCAAAATCTTATCATCCTTTTATCTTGCATCCACATGCCACCGCCTTTATAGCTTCCCTAGTGTCTAATAAAGACCTACGCACAGACACATGTTAGAAATAAACTCTCAGTTCTCCTAACACTTTTACATTTGACATGATAATTATAATGCATTCTGTCTTCCATTTTAGTTATTTGGGTAATATCTTAAAGACTTCTTCCAGATCAGGGGCTCTCAAACTTTATCATCTGGGTCACTTGTAAAAGATCCAAATTGTTGTGGTGGGTCCTTGGAATCTGCCCTTTCAATATGTTCCCTATGCTCTAAGTTTTATTCTTCTTAGTGTCAAAAATTTTCTACTTTTTGTTCATAGCCAAATCACAAGCTCTCTTTAAAAAAATTTGGCTATATTCCAGTGTTTTAAAATTTTATCCCAGGTGCCCCATTCAACCATCTATCATTTTGGCCATATTTGGACATTAGTAAGATTGACTAGACTGTAAGTAACAAACAAATTCTCAAATATCAGTAGCTTAACACAACAAAGGTTTATTCCTCCCTCAGATCACAACCCTGTGCAGATCAGGCATCCCACCTCTGTATTTTAGCCAAGCCATCTGAAACATATGACCTACAAGTTTCTTATGACATGGACATATGACATTTCTCATATTTTATTGCCCAGAACTAATTATATGGCCCAATCTTACTGCAAGGGAGATGATGAAATATGAGCTATTTGGTTTGCACTAAGAATCTCTGCCCAAATTAAAATGTCAGTTGTTTGACTTTTAAAAATATCTTGTAACATCTTCAACTCAAATGTCCAAAAGAAGATTTACCAGCCTGCAAATCTTTATAAGAGCTATTATTCCCTGAGCATTAGCTATTTTACTATGGCAATCCGAGACTATCAAATTTAATTCTTACAACAACCCCATGAGGTAGGTATTATTAGCTTCAATTTTTGAAAGGCAATAAAATTTAGAAAGTATGGTAATATAACTTGCCCTAGTATACAAATCTCATAAGTTGTGAAGCCAACTATCAAACAAAGCCTGTATCTCACAAGTTCATTTTCTTAGGGACTGCTTTATATCTCCTTGAAAACTACTAACCTAAAGTGATCTTTCTAAGCCACTAATATGACAATATTACTATCTGCTGATTTTAGAACACAGTTCAAAAAATCCTACACGGCACAAAAAGCCTCTCCTGACTTTTTTTTTAAAACTGTCTAGCCTACTTTATCATAATCACAGAACTTTAACAATTTTAATTCAGCCATACTAAACAATGCGTATTTCCATACTATCCCCAAGTTTTTTCTCACTTTAACCACTTTTTCTGCTATACTCCCTGTCTTAGATAGCTAACTCCCATATATATGTTACTTTACACTTATTGAAAAATATTAAGATAATAAAGAAGAGTGGTAAAAATTTAGGGAAAATCAGCATCATGAACCACTGGATTCAGTCAACAAAACAACTAACATCTGTGGGAAAAAAAGGATGAGCAGAAGAATACATTAAAATAAAAAAAAGTCCTAAAATAAATTTTAAAAAGCTGTTATAACCATAAAACATTAATGGATTTTTAGGAAAAAGAGTTTGTGGAAATGTAAGAAGTGATTGTTAAAATAGAAAAAATTCAACAAATGAAATTAATAGTAATATAAGTATAGCTAAAGATTACATTATTGAGACATAAAATGAAGTAAAGGAATTCCTCCAGAGTGCAGCTTAAAAGATAACCTCAATTTCATGATACCATTTAAAAAGTAACAATAATTTCCTTATGTCATCATATATCTAGTCAGTTCACACCTAACCATTGTCTTGTAGTGTTTTCTTTAGTTTGTTGGAATCAGGAAACAAAACAGGCATTTTAGACATTTGATAAGCCTAAGTCTCTTGTATTCTGTAGTTTTCCCCTCCACATTTTTTCTTGTGATTTTTTTTTGGGGGGAGGCAGTTGTCGTTGAAATAATTGGGTTGTTTGTCCTACAGAGTTTTGCACGGCATTTGTTAAGTGGATCTCTACTTTGTCTATTAATATGTTCTTCTGTACCCTATGCTTTTTAGAAATTGGTAGAGCTAGTGGCTTGATTAAATTCATTTTCATTTTTAATTTTCATGGTTAAGAGTACTTGATAAGTGGTGTACATTATGGTGTACATAATGTTTGCCTTTATGTAATGTTAGCAACCATTGATTATAAAGACACAGATACATTTGATTAATTAGGTATTTCAAAATGGCAATAATTTTTTGCATAATATCTGAAATGCATAAATAAGATAAATGCATAAATGAATGAAAGGAAACACCCCTATATAAAATATTTGGGTACCCTGAGGTACAGCTTATATGGGAAAGGTATGATAAATGTTTGATTTTTTTCTTTTATTTGCCAGTTTTTTAAATAATGAATTTCTTAGCAATCTCCAAAGCTAACAAATAATTTCTTTGGTGTCATTATGGACAAGAATTTGAACATATCCTTGTTTCAACCATTGCAGATACTGTCTTTATTTGTGATTGCTTTTTCTCATCTTTGACTTGAGAGTCTATTCAACTTGGCTCCTAACTCCTGAGTCCGTTTTGAAATGACTCTAGCAGTCTTTGATAACTTTGTTGCTTTGTGGTATGAAAAGATGTCTTAGGCTCATCTTACAAATGTTCTTGTCCCAGAACTAGAATAAACATGATAAGAACTAATAGGTATGAGAAGGAAACTATCAAATTTTCCTAAAAGGTATAAAAGAAGCCCCAACTAAATAGATATATTTTACTTTTGCCAGTAAAGTAAAAATCAAAATTTTGAAATTATTCTATATAAATTTAATGTAATTATGTTAAAGCTGGGTGCAGTGGCTCACACCTAAAATCCTAATGACTTGGGAGGCTAAGGTGGAAGGATTGCTTGAGGCCAGGAGTATGAGGCCAGCCTGGGAAACATAACAAGACCCAGTTTATAAAAAAATGAAAAAAAATTAGCCAGGCATGGTGGTATGTACCTATAGTCCCAATACTTGGGAGGCTGAGGCAGAAAGATCACTTAAACCCAGGAGCTTGAGGCTGCAGTGAGCTATGATCAAACTACTGCATTCTAGCCAGGGTGACAAGCAAGACCCTATCTCTTAAAAAAGAAAGAAAGAAAGAAAAAAGAAAGAAAGAAAGAAATTGTGGTAAAATACTGGAAGGTATTTGGGATTCTAAAGTTCCCAAGAAGAGAAAATGTGCATGAATAGCCAAAGCTTATAAAATGATTAATAAAACATATATTATTAAGATTTATATTATCACAATATATGTATTTGATGTGCACCAAAAATATTTGTCTATATATAAAAGACTGCTAATTAAACGAAACAAAAAAATACAATTTTGTTTCTGGAAGACCTGATTAAAAAAATCTGTCTTAATGAAAATACAGTTTATGTTAAAGTTGACAATTCAAATCAATAGAGAAAAAAGAGTTTCTTTAATAAGTGCTGGCAGACAATTAGTCATCAAGTTGGAAAAAAATAATCTCAACCTCTCAACCTCAACACCCTATTCAAAACTAAATTGTGCCAAGCACAGTGCCTTACACCTGTAATTCTAGCAATTTGGGAGGATGAGGCAGGAGGCTTGCTTGAGGCCAGGAATTCGAGACCCCATCTCTATTAAAAAATAGAAAAATTACCAGGTGTGGTGGTGCATGCCTGTAGTCCCAGCTACTGTGGAGGCT
This sequence comes from Propithecus perrieri, assembly GCA_963574695.1. Classification (NCBI taxonomy): domain Eukaryota; kingdom Metazoa; phylum Chordata; class Mammalia; order Primates; family Indriidae; genus Propithecus; species Propithecus perrieri. The sequence goes on along the minus strand of CAUYRB010085861.1, from coordinate 19,897 downwards.
GAGGCAGGAGAATCGCTTGAGCCTAGGAGTTTGAGGTTGCAGTGAGCTATCATACTACCACTGCACTCTAGTCTCAAAAATAAATTATAAAATAAAATAAAATGCAAACTGTTTATTGGTCAAATATATAAAACAAGTCTATAATATTACTAGAAGGAAACCTCAAAATATATATATATATATATATATATATATATATATATAAAGATCCAGCTGAGTGCAGTGGCTCACACCTGTAATCCTAGCACTCTGGGAGGCTGAGGTGGGAGGATTGCTTGAGCTCAGGAGTTCAAGACCAGCCTGAGCAAGAGCGAGACCCAGTCTCTACTAAAAAAATAGAAAGAAATTAGCTGGACAACTAAAAATATATAGAAAAAAAAATTAGCCGGGCATGGAGGCTCATGCCTGTAGTCCCAGCTACCTGGGAGGCTGAGGCAGGAGAGTCGCTTGAGCCCAGGAGTTTGAGGTTGCTGTGAGCTAGGCTGACGCCATGGCACTCTAGCCCAGGCAACAGAGTGAGACTCTGTCTCAAAAAATAAAATAAATAAACTAAAAGATCCCACAAAAATTTTAACTTGTCTATGTCAAAGTTTACTACAATCAAAATTAAACAACACAAAGGACTGAAAGAGATATCTGAAATTAATGTAATGTAAAAAAAATCTGTCATATAGAAAGAGTGTCTACAAAAAGATGTCTTTTGTACATAGGGAATAGAAAGAGAAATTCATGAAAGAAATAGAAATCATCCATAAATCTATAAATTTCAAACTGATCAGTAATCAGAAAATACAAGTTACCAGTTTTTGTACATAAAATTGAATTAAATTAAGTAAATTGACAGTAACTATTATTACCATGGATATGGGGAAATGGGCCTTGAAACTCACTGCCTGTGAGAAAATAATTTGTGTAGCCTTTTGTGGGGCAATTTTATAATACTGAATACAATGTTAAACAGAACCATTGACTCAGTAATTCCACTTTTGGAAATTATCCTACAAATAGGCATTTATCCAATGGAAGCACTTGCATATGGCAACAAAGCTGTATGTACAAGGATGTGTATCCCATACTGTTTGTAATACAAACACTGGAAACAACATCAGTATCTATCAAGATGGGAATAGTTAAATTACACTGCATCCATACTGATCACTAAAATAAAGTGGTTAAAGAGAATGAAGTAATCTGTACTAGCTTGCAGAGTATTATAAGCTAATGAATTTTGTTAAGGGAAAAAGCAAGCCACAGGAAAAAACACACAGAATGTTCCCATTTATTTAATTAAAAAGCATATATATGTGCAAATATACATCAAGATGTAAATCCATAGAAAATTCTGAATGGATACACACTAAACTATATACAGTGGATATTCTGAGGAGAATGACTTGTCAGAAAAATCAGATTTCCTTTTTAGCTCTCTACATTTATTGAGTTTTTTAAATCAGAATTCTGTATTTCTTGAGTAATTAAAAAAAAAACTTTCTCTCCTCATGATAAAATTTCTCAGAGATGAAGCTTTTGATTATTTCACTGCTGCAGTTTGGTCAGGACTAAAGGTAGAATAAGGTGCTTACTTTACCATTGTTAGTTAATCAAATAAAAATTATTTTGATACACAAGTTTAATCATTCAATAAGAATTAAAAAGGAAAAGAAAGTATATTTTCTCTAGAATTCCATAACCATGTCAGAACACACACATACACACACACACACACATGCACGCACACAATTTCTTGCAGGAATATGAGATATTTCTATCTCAGAAACTGCTAGTTTGGAAATTAATGTGTCTTAGATAAGTCACAATCTCTCTTAGCCTCTATTTCTGAGGGATCAGGTGGAGGGGAAGAAGGAGGAGAAGGAGAGAAAAAAGGAGTTGCTTTTTTCTCTTAGGGATTTTTTAAATTTGCAGTTTTATTATGAAAATTCTCAAATATATAAAGATGTAAAAAGAAGAGTATAATAAAGCCCCATGTACACATCACCTATCTTATGAAACTACCTACTCATAGCCAATATTGTCTTACCTAAATCCAATTCCCTTCCACCCTCCACCAGATTATTTTGAAGCAAATCCATCTATAAATGTTTTAGCTCTAAAAGATAAGGATCTGTGTTGAAAAACAACATCCCACCTAAAAAGTTAACCACTGTTTCTTATTATTATTAAATATTCAGTCAGTATTCATATTTCCCTGATAGTTTTTGTTGGTTTTACATTTTTTGGAGTTTATTTGCTTTAAACAGGATCAAAATAAGGCCCACACGTTGAAATTTATTGCTACATCTAATAAAATTATTCAATTCGTATAAAGTCACTCTTTCTCTCTCATGGTAGAATCTATACTATTTGTCTTTTTTTTTTTATTTCAGGGTATTATGAGGGTACAAACATTATGGTTACACTTTATGTCTTTGCCTCACCCAAGCAAGGGTTAAAGGCATGCCCTTCCCCTCTACAATGTTCCCCATGTCCTTTAATTGCGGGTTTACCCCACCCCCCCAAATCCTCCTAATCCCTGGAGAGTATTACTGCCATGTGAGCACCCTAGTGTTCATCAGTTAGTACCAATTTGATGGCGACTACAAGTAGAGCCCATTCTTCCAATCTTGTGGAGCCTCACTTTGAATAATGGGCTTAAATTTAATCCAGGAAAGTATAAGAGATTCTAGATCACTGTCGTTTCTTATGATTGAGTAATATTCCATTGTATACATATACCAAATTTTAATAATCCACTCATGGATTGATGGGCACTTGTCTTGTAGCATTTCCGTCCATCAGCATTTTGCTGATTGCATCTCTGTTGTGTCAAATAACTGCATAATGGTAGTTAGATCCCATACCTTGATCAGACTTCAATTCAATCATTTAGATTAGAAAAACTTCTAGATACATCGTGTTTTGTGCTACTATCAGGAGCTACATAGTATCTGGTTGTCACTCGTGATTTTTAGTAGCCATTAATGTTCTTTGCCTAGACAGTGGTCATTAGAGATGTGCAATTTTCTCAGTCTGTTTGGGCTGCTATAATAAAATACCTTAGACTGAGAAATTTGTAAATAATAGAAATTTATTGCTCACAATTCTGGAGGCTGGAAAGTCTAATATCAAGGTGCCAGAAGATTCGGTTTCTGGTGAGGCCCCATTCCTCATATGTATCCTCACATGGCAGAAGGGCAACGCAGCTCCCTCAGCCCTCTTTTACAAGGACATTAGTTCCATTCACAAGGGTTTTGCCCTCATGACTTAGTCAATTCCCAAAGGCACCACCTCTTAAAACCAACCCATTGGGGATTAGATTTCAACATATGAATTTTAGGGGAACAAACATTCAGACCATAGCAATAGTTTTGAAATTCTACTCTCACAAGTTGACAGAGTTAGTACTTGTGTCTCCATTGAACTAAGGAAATAACTATAACTCGCTTATGGGAATAGTGGTGCCAGGATAAACCCAAACAATTTATCCAGCTCACTAAAATGGCAAAAAGATTATCTCATCCCATCCTACCTCTCTATATACACATTTATTTTTCTTTCCTGGAAAAATATTGTTTTCATTCATTTAAGTAAGAGGAATTTTTTGCCTCATCCCCAAACTAATTTCCTGGTGAGGGTGATGGGGGTAGTGGTCTAGGATGTAGGTAGAAATAGATGGACAGGTGATGTTTATTGTGCATATATATGTGTTTGTTCTTCTATCCAGTTATGCCATACTTATCAGTCACAACAATAATAAGCATAAGAGACAAAACTAATGGCAGAAAAAAACATCCCACAGCTGTGTCTATTTCAACATGGCTTCAATGAAGAACAGAGCAAAGTTATAGTTTCTAAAAACCAGTAGCAAATATTTGGGGCATTTTAATTTTAAAAAGTCATATTTTTTTCCATTCAAACCATGTTGGAATTAACACATAGAAAGCGACTTACTCAGACCCACCGTTCATTAGAACAGACCATGATATGCATGATTACCCATTTTTCATCTTGGCTTTAAAATTTCACTTATTTATTCAGTGTCTAACAAATATTCATTGAGTGTCTACTTTGTGGTAGACATTTTGCCAGAAAAATTAGATACATAGTAAGCAAAAATAACAGTCCAGAAAGTGAGACAATTACACAACACAAGTAAACATAAAATGGCAAGAAGGAAATGTATCTGATGTTTTAAGAGAATATAATAGGGTGACTTGGCCTAGTTTGGAAGATCAGAAACTGTTTTCCTGAAGGAGAGAGAAGCCACATTGACATGGATTGTGCAGGTAGTGGAACGTAAAAAAAAATAAGCCTCTCTTTTTGAAAGTTTGACCATAAAGGGGAGTAGAAAGAAATGTGCAGTCCAGTAGAGAAGTTTGAGGTGACATATGAAGGACGAATTAATATGATGAAGAGGGGGAAGGAAGTGCATTCCAGGTAGAGAGAAAAGACTAGGCAACAGCCCAAATCAGCAAAGAGGAAGCACATGAGTGTGGCTGGAGTATTTCTGAATGATGGGAATGGAATGTGAGACGAGACAGAGGCATTAGAGAGCAACTGGATGGATAGGATACTATGCCATCTGACCACATGTCCCAGTTTTCCTGGGGTAGCTGCAGTGTTTATAAGTTGTCCTAATGTATCTATTAATAGTTCCCCCTTTTACTTGCTAAAGTGTCTCATTCTGGACTATAAGTTATATAGTCATCTTTCTATAGGTCATTTTATAGAGTTTATCCCAAGAACAACTGATAGAAACTTTAACCAAAGCAGTAGCATGATCAGATTTTATTGTAAAAATAAAAAATCACTCTGGTTTTATCAATGTGCTGTAGGGGTAGAAGGTTGTGTGGACTAGTGAGAGGATCTTGAAGAAGTTCAGGACAAGAGTGATGGCTTACACATAGCAAGAAGTGGATCAGTTTGAGAGATATTTAGTACTAGATTGAGAGAACTTGGGGATATATTGGAAATGGGTATCAGAGATAAGGGAGAAGAGGTGTTAGGGATGATCCCCAGGTTTGTGTGTGTGCTGAGTGATGGTGCAAAGCTGTGGTGCAGGTTACAGCAAGCAGGTAATGGGGTCATCTGGGTTTGCGTTTGTATCATATTGGTGAGATGAACAATCTGAAGAACAAAGGTGTTAGGGATGTTAGCATGAGTGTTGCTGATTAAAGAACCACACAATCTAAGCTGAATAAGGAGGACAGAGAAGAAGGGAGGAGATTGATGGATCAGGAATAAGGGGAGGGGTCAATGGCCTGGAAGCCCTGGTGATGCCAAAGAAAGATCATAATTAGCCCAATCGATCAAGCCAGCTGGAATGTTATGCATTTTTGGTTGTAGAGCAGAAGTCTTGACTTAAAGATGACAAGATAGTAGGTATGACCTCAGGAATACGTGACCAAGAGGACAAATTCCTCTACTTTCTCATTGTAATCTATGGCTCCACCATTTCTCTCCTGACCTAGTGCCATACCCTAGCTGTTCGCCCTACTTCTACTCATAAGATTTTTAGTCTTCTTCTCAGAGAATAGTCTATTTTCCACACTTCAGAGTAATCCTTTTAAAATGTAAGTCATCTTATATCTCCTCCTATTCAAAACCCTGCAATGGCTGTTTAGAAGTAAATTCAAAATTTCTTCCACCTATAAGGGCATATGTACCTGGCTTCTGGCCACCTCTCCAAGTTCGCTTTTCTCTGCTTCCAGCAGTGGGCTTCTTGCTCTTCTTCCAGTTTAACCAGCAAGATCCATCTCAGAGACAATACTCCTGCTGCTCCGTCAATTCTGTTCCAAGATGCTGCATGATCACTGCCTAGTCTTTGTTTAAATGTTACTCTTCACAATCCTTTCCTGATGGCTCTATCTAAAATAGCATTATTTTAAATAATGTCTTTGCATTATTTAATTTCATAGCACTTAACTACCTGACATTATATTATATAGTTATTTATTATTTTTCAGGTTTTTTCCAGTGAAATGTAAGCTCCATGCAGGTAGAAAAACTTTTGTTGTTGTTTACTGCAAGCGATGACTAGGAGCTTGATAGATATTTATTTTATATAATAGCAAATAGAAGACAAGGAGATCAAAGAATGGAGCAGCCAGTTTTCCAAATGATTGATCACATGGATGTTGAAGTCCCCCAGGGCTGGACAAAAGTTGTCAGATATGTGGGAGTGACAGGGAGATACATAGAAGATATATGAGGAGGAAAAGATTTTTATATCCATGTTTGTTATCAGTTCAGTAATTCAATAGTCAAGCTAAATTTTGTGAACTCTCATATGCTTGTATTTTACTCCTACAAATGATTGGGACTTTTGTTCAGAATTAATAAGTATAAATACATATTTATTTTGAATATCATTTGTTACACATCATTCTTCAAATAGAGTTCTTTAAATATTATTGAAGAAATTTGCATACAAAAGGCAGTGCCTCTCAAAAGGATTGCTCATCTCAAAACAAAAGCTATAGGTATTTTATGAGTAGAATTTAAAAGCTTTTAAAAATTACTGCTACTGAAGCTGTCTCATATTACATTCATATTTTGTATGTTATATTAATGTATAAAATTCATCTATTTCCTTTCTAAAATATGTATTCACTCTACAGTAGTCCTCCCTTACCCTCAGGGGATACATTCCAAGCCCCCTGGGACGCTACCCCACTCTATATATGCTATGTTTTTTTACTATACATTCATACCTATGAAAAAGCTTAATTTACAAATTAAGCACAGTAAGAGGTTAACAAAAATAACATAATACAATGAGACAATTAACATAGTATACTGTAATAAAAGTTATGGAATGTTGTGTCTGTTTGTGTCTCTCTCGAAATATCTTATTGTACTGTACTCAAGTATTTTTGGAGCACCGTTGACCCACATGCGGAAGGTGAAACCATGGATAAGGGGGGACTACTTATCCACTTTTAAGTAGTCACTTGAATTAGAGTGTTTTTGACTGTGAGTAACAGAACATCCAATCAATTGGTTTGAAAAAATTTATTGAATCAAAAAACTGAAAAAAATCCCAGTAATGTTTTTTAAAGCAGGACATGATCCAGGATTCAAATGATTTTCTCCTCTCCCTCTTCTGGTTTCATTATCATACACCAGTCAGCTGCAATCTCACATTACTCTGAATACCAGCAGCTACGCTGGAGAAGAAAATGTGCCTCTCTCTCAGGGATCCCGGCAAAACACTATCTCATTAAATTCCATTAGGTCTAATTGGGGCCCATGCAGAAGCTTGATTCAATCACAGTGGCCAGGGAGACATGATGCTCTGATTGGTTATCCCCTCACTTCTACCCTCCCACCTCCCATACTTTCAAATAAACTCCTGGAGCTCAGAAGAGTCCATGCATCAAAACACGTGGAATGAGAATGGGAAAGAGGCAGTTAGTTACTTAGAGAAAGACAGCAGTACTATTACCAAAAGTGTGTGTTGAGGGTCTGGGGGTTGCTAGGTAACAAAAACCACAGTCCATTAGAAAGTCTTCCAAACATGATGTTAGTCTTTGATGATAGCATATTCATCTATAATAAAAACATTTAATATTCTTTCTCGGAATTCCTCACATTAAAAATATTGGGATTAAATTGAAGAAATGCTGTTGGTCAAAAATGAAATTATTCATTAATCTGCTATGTGATAGAAATGCATATAAAATTTAAACTTGTATTGTGATAGAATAAATGGACTTTGAATAGAAGAAGTATGAACAGATCAAGAGATCTGTTTTATTTTCTCTGTTCTAATGCCTGTTTAACCTATCTGGACATGAGTTTCTTTATTTTCTGGATATTTGATGATCTACTTCTCATCCATAGTTTCACTTTCATTACTCTGATCTTTTTTTATGCTGTTGGAATTTTGATAAACATTATATTAAAGCCTTAATTGAAAATATTTGTATCATTAATTTATACCACCCAAGAGATCTATATTTGTCTTGTTCAATCCCTCTTCCACATCTAGTAACAAAAATGTTTAGTTTTCTTCATGGAGTTCTTTTTCTTAAAGTTTTGTGATTAACTTACCCTGGTTATAAGTTTGGGTTTTTTTTTTTTTTGAAGTAGGTATTTTCACAGGTTATTACTAACACATAGGAGAGCTATTAATAGTAATTTTTATATAATATACAGTATACCTTTCTAGTCATTTTAATGGACTTCTAGTAATTCTAATGATTTTGGAGGATTCTCAAGAGTGTTCCTGGATAAAATTATATAATATGCAAATAATAATTTTATCCCCATTTTGTTCTATCTCTCTTTTGTATTTTATTGTCTTGCATAGAGTTTCCAAAAACAATACTGTCTGTTAGTGTTTGGTTAGGAAAACAGAAGTAATTTGAGTTGGAAGCAATTTAACATAACCGTATCACCTTATTAAAAGATAATTCACCAGGGCACTTCCGCATATTTTATATTAGTTTTTGTTCTGGACTATCTTTCCAAGGTCATTTAATAGCAAATAGCCTTGAAAGATAGATATCAGATTTCCTTCTAGGGAGATTTGTTTTCCGATCAGGATAATAAAGATAATGTCCTCTCCTGGGCAGGGTTTGCTCAAGTTTTCTAGCAGCCCTCTTATAAGATTGGGGTTTCCTAAATTCAGGATTTATCAGCTGTGACACAAAGCCACTGTGTGCAGCGTCTACCTATGTAGCTCCACATCACTTCTACAGGATTTGGGCAAAAGAAGCTGGTGTGAACATGACACTCATACTGCCTACTGTGCCATAAATAATAAAGTTATTTGTCTCTGACCCAGGAGTCTCATGTCTTCTGCTAGCACTTATATAACTGTGACAGGCTAACTTGATACAAGCAGACTAAAATCTCTGACCCTTCACAGCTCTTGATACTGCTATCTGTTGATGCTCATGAATATTCTTGCAGCTGCTACAGAAGAATAATGGTTTTTCTCTCTTTCCTTAGGAATTTTTCATGATTTCCTCTCATTGTGGAATCAGAGGAAAGAAAAGGAAGAAAGCGAAGAAAGGAAAGAAGGAAAGAAGGAAGGACGGAAGGAAGGAAGGAAGGAAGGAAGGAAGGAAGGAAGGACGGAAGGAAGGAAAGAGCTCTTCTAAATTAATAGAGCCCAGACTTGAGAGCATTAGAAACAAAATAATTATTATACTTAGCGTACGTTTCTTTTCCACCCTTAGTTTCCAGACACATGTATTCTGGATATGAGAGATAAGACATCATAAACTGGATACTGGTTTAGAGGACCTAGTAAAATCTTTGGGGCGGCATATATATTCCTCATGGTTCATTACTTAATCTTCAATCAAAGGAAGTTTTTAAGATATTAGCATAGTTCTATCGTGTCAGCTGCTTCTTTTGACAGTATATGTGCTAAGACTTGTGATTCTTACAGATATGAGCCAAGGAGAAGAACTTTATTTTGCTATAAATCTAGTTCTTTGATCAGAAGCAGTATTGCTGTTGGATATCATGTTGACTAAAGCATCTGGTAAATCTTTAGATTATTTAATATAATACTTTATAAAGCATTGTGGGCAGGGAAGACAAATCGAAACTTTTAGTGTCCAGTCCAGTGAAGTCAAATTGCTACAACTTCCATAATGGAAGGAAAAATGGGTAAATGATTCTGTAGGAAATGGTGTCACATCAGATGTTCAGTGTTTGATCTTTGCTGGAGGCAAGTATGTTATTCAGCAAGTCATGAGTAATCTATCCCAATTACGAATTCAGGAACCTGGGAAATAACTCTAAGATTAGACTCACGTACCTAGGGACCCACTTTGATGGGAACTTGAGCCAAAATTCCATTTATTTCTTGGCTTCCATGGTCCTCACTCTGACTGATGAAGCTTGAAGCCATTTTAGGACCTCTGGAATTTATGTCAGTTCAGAGACAGTGCTCTGTTACCTCTGAAATTCCTCAGCATTTCTCCTTTTGCTTTGCATAGTCAGTCTGATAAATGGCTAAGGTTTTTTTTTTTTTTTGAATATATATAAAGTTTAGGAAGATTTCATTTGCGTCACTGTTGAAAGGTGTTTCCTCAAATGGACCTTGCCTGCTATTTATTCAAGATGTAGTCATGTGACATAGGGTCTGCCAACGAAACACATATGCATGAGTCCTGGATGTGGAAATGTGCACCATGTGTCTGTGGTTATGTTCAGGAAGGTGGATTTTCCAGCTGATATGATATAGGCACTCGTTTGTTGAAAGAAGCAATGTTGGAGGGCCTGATGCCCAGTTCTAAGTGTCATAGAAACCAAGCAGCAGTGGTAGGTGACACTTTAGCTACATAAGTCCTACAATATGGTTGAAGCTATTGTATTGAAGCTGTTTAGCTTCTCTGCTATGCCCAATATATTTTAAATAAACTTTTTCTCTGTGGAGGTAATGAAAGTATATTCTATTGTTTGGGGAAAAATAGCTTACTGAATCAGTTATTCACCGTAGGAAGTTACAAGCACTCGGGAATATTTAGAGTTTAGCTCATATCGGAACAAATATTTTCCATAAATACAGGAAGATTAGGAGGACATAAAGATCAATACAGAATACTTTTCCAGGCTAAGGAAAGATCAGTCAAAGATTGATTATCTCTATAGACAAGTGCAATTATTGTGCTACAATCAAAATCAGTATCATCATGCCCTCTCAATGGAGGGGAGTAAGGGCTAAATGAGAGCTGCAGGTCTGAGTTTAAATCATGGCCCCAAACACTTACTGGCTGTGAAACCTTTGAAAAGGTGCTTAATCTCTTGTAGTCAATTTCATATCTTTCAAGTGGGGATAATAATACTTGACTTGCAGCGTCATTAGGAAGATTTAATGAGAAAATGAAAGTGCCTGCCATAGTACTTGGTACATAATAGATGTTCTATAAATACGAATTTCTTTACTCCACAGTCTTAACATTTTACATATAGTTAGTGATGGTAAGGCTCTTATAAAACGAATTAAGGAAACACAAATTCTATTAATTTCTGCATGAGTTTTTTTTTTCTTTTGACTTCAAAAACCTAGAAAGGGGAACCACATATACTGTTGGTGGGAATGTAAAGTAGTACAGCCACTGTGGAAAAGAGTATGGAGGTTCCTCACAAAACTAAAAATAGAACTACCATATCGTCCAGCAAGCCCATTTCTGGGTATATATTCAGAAGAAAGGAAATCAGTAGATAAAAGAGATATCTGCATGCCCATGTTTATTGTATCACCATTCACAATAGCCAAGACATGGAATCCACCTAATTTCCCATCAATGATAAATGCATAAAGAAAATGTGTTACATATATACACTGGAATATTATTCAGGCATAAAAAGAATGAAATCCTGTCATTTGCAACAACATGGATGGAACTAGAGATATTATGTTAAGAGAAATAAGACAGGCACAGACAGACAAATGTCACATGTTCTCTCTCATATGTGGGAGCTAAAATAAAAAATGGAACTTTTTGAGGTAGAAAGTAGAATGATGGATACCAGAGGGAAGGGTAGTGAGGAGGAGAGGATAAAGAAGGGAAGGTTAATGGGTACAAAAGCACAGTTAGAATGAACAAAATCTAGTATTTGGTAGCACAACAGGGTGGCTATAGTTAACAATAATTTATTATATATTTTAAAATAACTAAAAGAGTGGAATTGGAATGTTCCTAACACAAAGAAGTGGTAAATTCTTGAGGTGATGAATACTCCAATTACCCTGATTTGATCATTACATATTATGTGCCTGTATCAAAACATCACATGTATTCCATAAATATGTACAACTATTATGTATCCATAATGACTAAAAATAATTTTTTAAAAAAACTTTTTTAAGATAAATAAATCTCATCGTATAGAAGTATCTACAGCTGGAAAGTGTTAATCCTTTCACTATATCAACTCTGATTTACCAACAAGTTATATAAATGCCACCAAAGCTTTATTCTACACTAAGTGATTTAGTTCCTAATCTAAATAATGTGATCAGATCATAATAATCAATATATTCTAACCATCTCTAAAGCAAAGTACTTTCAGCATACACTGAAAGAATAGTTCTAACTAATTGTGTGACCTGCCACAAACCCAGAAGCATAAGTCAACAACGAGAACAAAGTATAGGCATCCTCCACATAATATCTTCCCCAGCTAATGTTTTTTTTTTTTTACTCTTCCCAGTTAATGTTTTTTAAAAAATACTTTTTGTTTTGAAACAATTAGAGACTCACAAGATGTTGCCAAAAAATAGTAGAGTCCTCACCTACTCTTCACCCTGCTTTTCCCACTGAAACTACCTTATAGAGTCATAATACATTGTCAAAACCAGGAAACTGACACTGGTGCAATAATATTGGTATTGTATTCTGGTGTAATGCTATTGATTCAAACATAAACCTTATTGATATTTTACCAGTTTTTGCATGCCTCTTAGTTTTTAGTATCCAAATGTATAGAATTCAAGTATTTATCAATCTATAAATTTTATTGGGCAATAAAAGTACATTAATTTCTTCCAAACTCAAAACAATATATGAAACACAAGGATATGCAAAACACCCTTTAAATTACATCCTGTATATAATGGGGTAGATAGATTGTCAGAACCATACCCTAGATATTTTGAAAACTACGCTAAGTGAATATGCATTTAAACTGTCCTCCATTTATAATTTTCTTTCTTTTCCTTTTTTTTTTTTTTTTTTGAGACAGAGTCTCACTCTGTTCCCTGGGCTAGAGTGCCGTAGCATCAGCCCAGCTCACAGCAACCTCAAACTCCCGGGCTCAAGCGATCCTCCTGCCTCAGCTTCCTGAGTAGCTGGGACTACAGGCATGTGCACCATGCCCGGCTAATTTTTTATATATATATTTTTAGTTGTCCAGCTGATTTCTTTCTATTTTTCTAGTGGAGAAGGGGGTCTCGCTCGTGCTCAGGCTGGTCTCGAACTCCCGAACTCAAATGATCCGCCTGCCTCAGCCTCCCAGAGTGCTAGGATTAGAGGCGTGAGCCACCGCGCCCGGCCTATAATTTTCTTTAAGTCACTACCTTACTAGGTAAGTAAAGTCTATCACAAACAATTTCCTTGTTTTTTATAGTTACCTTTTCATGTGCATTATTTCTAAGAAATTTATTTATTTCCCCTTTTATGTGTGTTTATCATAGTATAGCATGCAAATTCTTCATGTTACTGCTTAAAAAGCAATAGTAATGTTTTTTAAAAACCATCACCGATGGTCAGGAAACTATGTTTAAAACATTATAAATCCTAATACTATAGTATACTATTATATTTGTGTTTACTGGGTTTTAGTTTAATTTCAGAAAATTTACTTAGGAATTTGGGATGAGTTATAATGCATTATAATTTTCCTCCTTTAATATAATGTGTAATAGACTCTTGGTTAGTGTTCTCAGACAAAACTTCTGATTTCCAGAGACAAATTACCAACACTAAGTGGGAGATACTAGTATATAGATTTAGTAATGTAGATGTTCCCTAAAGCAGATAAACAAATGAATGGAGTGGGATAGTTTGGATATCCCATTGGATAAGCAGGTCCATCCAAGAAGTTAAAATATAACTAAAATAATACCAAAAAGCAATAGGGAAGGGAAGATTTTATTCAAATGTTAAAACATGATGCTGGAAAAAAAAACTGGCAACCTATCTGAAAAAATTTTTAAACATTTTACTCCATAATGTATCATAATAGAGAACGCAGAAATAAACCCACTCCTTTTTGATTTGCTACTGGGGGAATTTACAGTGCCTGAAAAACAGGAAGGGAGACTAAGATGTGTGGCCACACCTCTTTCCCCTTCTTTTCAGAGTTGAGGATACTGTCCAAGGACACTGATAATAGACAGTTCCCACATGGTGAATCCTGGGTACCCTACTCATCTCTCTTCTGTCTCCATTTGACTCTCATAGTGCATTACTGATTTCCTTTTCAAGTTTTCCTATTCCCAAATGTCCTATGACTTTTTTCAGTACAGATCTGTACCTTTAAACAAAGTCTAAGACATACATTACTCATTACTACAAGTAACCAGATCGCCTCAATTTAAAGACATCTTTGCATCTTCCACTTGACAAGTCCTATTTCTGCCCTGTTGTTCATTATGTCTAAGAAGATGCAAATAAATTACTTTTATTACTATGACATGATATTGCTTGTGCAATTCATCCAAGCTTAAAGATAGGAGCAAAAGTAATCTCTGAGTTTGACGTTAGAACAACAATCAAGGCTCTGAGGAGGGAAAGTTTTTATTTATAGGTTATTTTTATCCTATGAGCATCTTTGGCTGGTAACATTTAAATAAAAGAACTCAAATATTGACTCAGTTTTGTATTTCTCTTTCAATAATATTTTTTCCTCAGGAAAATTCTGATTAATTTATCCTAAGTCATAACATTCAGCTTAAAATTCATGCTTCAAAATTTGCAATCAAGGAATTTTACTTGGAATCTGGCAGTTAGAGTACAAGAGTGTGCAATAGTCTCATTTGATTATTCATGTTTTCAACAGATTAACAAATTTTCATGAGTTATTATCATCATATTAATAATTCCATCTGCTTGGTATTACCTTTGTACTTTTTATTTAATATTGGTTGCAAGAACTATTTGAAAATACCCTATTTGCTGATAAAAAATCTCTGTGGAAGGAATCTGGCATATTCCTGTGTGTGTGTGTGTGTGTGTGTGTGTGTAGCTTTTGATTAAAATAGATGACCTGTTACTTGAGAAACAATAGAGGCTTGAAATGTTCTTCCTGGCTTCTAAATTGGTTTATTTCCTTCAAATACAGTTAGTATCTTTAGGTTTTGCCAGAAATTTTTCAAAAAAAAATAAATAAAACCCTTTCTAGCAATCTGTTTTCCTAAATGAAGACTGTGAGAATACTTGGAGTTGAATTAATTAGTCTGATCACATTTTAAATATTAATCTTATGAACTGCAAATTCAGCATGGCTGTTCCAAAGAATACCCAGAATTCCGTTATTTCACTCTTAGGACATGCCATTAAAGAGATTGTTTAACTGTATGCAAAAGGAGGATGAGAAGTATATATGAGAGTTTATGTTTCCATAAAAGGGACAAGATGTATACACGTGTATGTGTCTCTTACCCTCCTTCTTTTCTCCCCATTAATCCTGCTTAGGAGAATCTTTCTCAGCCCATTCATCTTCCTCTTCCTCAAGGAGAGTTTTAGGAGCTATTGGTTTCTGGGCATTTGCAATGTAGAATTTGGAGAATTGGTAGGGAAAATCTAAAGGGAGCAACTCTAAAGCAACTGTAAAGACAACTCTAGACTCTTGCTGGGGCTCTGGGAGTTGGAGGAGAGAGTGAAGAATCCAACAGGTTATAGTACCAATTCAGCTGCAGAGTGTGACAGAATTGGATTTCGGGAAGAACTATTGTGGATTAGAAATTGCACTAAAATTAGTACTTGAAAATTGAAAGTATTTTAGAGTTAGATTAGAATTGGTTAGTGGACTAGATTAGTAGGTTAGAACTCGATTTCTGAAATGATATTTGATTTCTTTGACTGTAGTAATCTTAGGCTGTTTTAATAGAAGTATGGGGCAGTTCTCTCGTTTCTGGTCCTCTGCCCTGCAAATTCTAGCTTCCTAGGCCTGCCCAGACTCCAAACTCTGTCTCCTGACTTGGGGAGTCACCTGGGCTGTGCCTGGGCTCCGCCTGGGCTCCCTCCCTGCACTGTGGCCTGGACACTCTCTGCAGACAGGAAGCTGTAACTCTCATAGACTCACCTCATTTGTTTCAGTCTCTCAAGGATCAATGTCTATGCTATGTGTTATCCACTGCCTGAGAACCTTGCTTCTAATATGCTTTCTATTTTCTTTTTTGTTGTTGCTGCTGTTGTTTTGTTTTAGTTGTCTTAGGTTGGAGGGTAAATCTGGTCCCTGTAATCCCATCTTGTCCAGAAACAATCTTCTTGCTTTATTCACCTTCAGTAGAAGAGGAATGCCTTCAGTGCACTTTTAATCTGATTTAAACCAACCCCCTAAAAGGCAACATTTACCAGGATCAAATGACAGACTCACTCCTGAATTCACAGGCTTATTCTATTCCATGATACTTCTTCACCAGGATGCTGCCTTCAGGATGGTGAGAAGATACCTTTAGTTATTTCCCTAAATTCTACTTTACATGATACTTTACTTTTTGCTTTATGTTCATACCTACATTATCTTTTTTAGAGACTCTACAAGTTAAAAGTACACAATACTTACTCAGTCCCCCAGACTTATCTCTGAATATCTGCATTTGTATTTGCATTGTGTGGGAGGGGGAGTGAATTTTGTGTGTGTATCTCTACACCCCCAAAACATACATCAATACACATACTTATACCTACTAGGACCATGAACAATAATATGCTCTATATTGTGATGTGTATCCAGCTATAATAATTTGTCTGCCTGTTACCTTTCTCCATTTGTGGGGTTTTGGTGCAGTCTGCATCTCAGTTCACTATGATCCTTCATGCTCAGCATCACAATGAGTTTTGTATCCAAGAAATTTAACTTATCCACCATCAAGTCAATGATAATATTTCCCCCATTTTATTATATAGTGTCTTAACTTTCTCTTCATCTTCTTAAAAGCCATTAAAAGTCATCCCAAACTCCCTCATTTCCAGCCAATTTCCCTCCTTTTAGAAAGCTTTTCTATGCTCTCTACTTTTTGACTCCTTGAAACTTAGTATGTCTCCTCAAAATGCTTTCCTTAGGCTTCTGGAAACACCAGCATGCCGGCACCCCATGAAATGTGGCCTATGCTAAATTTCTACACAATATTAATATTGCATTTCATATTTACTTGTTCATTGTTGGGGAGCCTTTTTGCTTGCATGTCTGTGAGTCACCTACAAATTCATCTGCAAAATGTCTGAGGATGTAGGCTGTGCTACTGACATCGTTGTGTCTGCCTAGCTCTTAACACTGTGCTGCCACATACAAGAAAGCACTTACAGAGTAAAACCATGAAGCCCTTGATGATGACAATCCATTCACAGTTGGCTTTTCTCTTGTACATAATTAACACCTCAAGAAATAATCTATTTTAACATGTACAGAATTCTCCCAGAAAAAAATAAAAAAAGACAGATCGAACGGGGAACACAAATGGAAAAATGTGATGGTATGGTGAACGTCCCAGCATGCATTTCAAATAATTTACACAAATATGTTCTAATTTGTAAGCCAGAATAAAAATAGCACCATTTGTCGAATAAAAGTTATGACTTTGTTGAAAATTATAAGCCCGGATTTATACATCAGATTGTTAGATTTTCCATTATTAGGCACGCCATAAGGGCAGCAATCTAAGTATAAACATGCCCCATTTCACAGCTGCACAATTGTCTTAATTGGCACTAATTTCCCTCCACTTTCAGTATCATTTGTTTTCCTTGTGTGGAAAAGCAGAGTGAGTTTGCTTTCTGTATCAATACTCTGAGGAAAATAACCAGGGGGCTTTGTTTGGCTTGCAAATAAGAAAAATTGACCCTAATCAATATATGAAATATAATACATTTTGTGAGAGAGCCTCCATCTTTCTGCCCTGTTACTCATACTAGGGCCAGAGTGGGATGAGGTGATATTATTTTCATATATGCTTTGTTTGAATTCACATTTTCTCTTAGGAATAGACAGTAATTGGTCTTCAGAATATATATGAAAATAAATTAATCCCATGTTTCCTGGGTATGATTAGGCTTGACAACCATAGTATCTTCATTGGATTTTGTTTGTGTTCAATACTGTTTATTTCTTGTAAAATAATCCCACTAGTCTTACCTACTATGTAGAGCTAGAAAGCCAAGCGGACCAAGTAGCTTTCTGTTGGTGAATGCTGCACAAAGGATTTTATGTCTTGGTTCTCAGTGACCTCAGGCTTAAAAAAGTTCAAGGAGATATGTCCGAGAAAATGTTAGGGAACAGTTCAAGGAATATTTTGAAGGTGATAGTCAAATGATTTGTTTCAATATGTTTTAAAATCATTCTCTTTATAAAATCACATGTGGTTCGGAAACTGGTATGAGGGCACTTAGTCTCAAAGAACAAGAAATTCAATGTAGTCACTTGAAAGATTCTTTGTGGCAGAAGAGGCCCGTTGGAGGAGACAATTGTGATAAGACATTTTGATGGAGTGCCACATGCTGCTCTGTGATGGGAGCTGTCACTCCGGAAAAGAAACATTTGTTTTAGGTAACTCTTTAAAAGTTCCACCTGCAAATGTCAGACAGCTCTGGGGGTCAGGTTATAGGATAAATTATACCTCAACAGGGAAAATGTTTGATGCCTCTTTCCTTGGTCATTAATGACAAAGTACATTTTTGAAAAATCTCCTGTCCTTGCCGATTTGCAGGAGTCCTTGCAGGGGGCTTTGGGAAATATTATTCTGTCCCACAGGGCTCAGTACCAACATCCAGGACTTTAAAACAATTTGGCCAGAGGCTTGGTCTTTGCCACTAGTTACTCTCTCAGTTGGCCCTGACATAGCTTCTTAAAGAAGGATGTCAATACACTAGACTAGAGGCCTGATGATTCCCAGGGGGTAGCACAACGCTTGTCACACAGGAGGCCCACAACATACGCTCATTCAATAAATAATTGAATTTTGTATCCCATGCTGACAATAATAGCAGTTGCAAACTGTGAGTATCATTAAGTATATCCACACCATATTTATTGCATCTCTCTAATCTGAGGTCAAATATCAATTTAAGACTGGGAGCAATCTGGATTTCAATACCAGCTTCATTAGAATAGTGTAAACAGCTGGAAGCTCTTGAAATTAAAAAGATAATTATAATTTCCATAATTGTTTTACATTTCGTACAGGCTGAAGATAACCAGCCTGTTTTTTCCAAGTGCCATATTGATGTCGCAGCAACTTTGGAAGAATTCATAATGAATGGGAAGCTGAGAGGATGATGATCTTAAAAGATAATTTAACAGTGACTGCAGTGACTCCTGCTGGGAAGACAATGCCAAATTTCAGGCAAATGTGTGAACTCTTGTGAAGCTCCATATGTTTTCTTTTTCATAAACTTTTTCTATTTGTAGAACAATTTTAGACTTACAGAAAAGTTTCAGAGATGATACAGAGTTTCCATATACCCTGCACCTAGTTTCTCCTGTTGTTGACATCTTATATTACAATGGTATATTTGTCATAATTAATTGACCAATGATGATATATTATTATTAACTAAACTCAATACTTTAGTTAGATTTCATAAGTTTTTCCCTGATGGCCTTTTTCTGTTCCAGGATCTTATCCAAAAGATCACATTACATTTAGTCATCATGTCACCTTAGGCTCCTCTGGACTGTAATAGTTTCTCAGACTTCCCTTTACTGCAATGACCTTGACAGTTTTTAAGAGTACTGTGCCGGGAACGTGGCCAATGTTCCCCATAAAAAACCGGGTCCCTTTGGTAGAATTGCAAGGGATAAGAAAATAATAGAGAAAAATGGAAAATAAAAGAATACACAGAGACAAAGATATAGTTTTATAAGTTTTTAAAGATTATAGGCAAAGTGGGATCTCAGGGGGCCTAGACCTTCTCCATGGGTCTCAAAAAGCCCCGAATGAGGTCTTACATGGTAACTTACAGGGAATAGTGAATAATTGCCAGGGATAACAGATTTACATAATAGCAGGTAGTTCCTCTCAGGTTAACAGATTTTCAAAAAGCTTCTACAGATTCTTTAACTAATTCTATCTACGTGAGCAAATGGTTACAAAATCTTTCAAAGATTAACTTCTAAATTCTAAGGTAAGTTTATCACTTAACAGAGGGGTTAAACAGAGATATGTTGGCTCCATATTTATTAGGTTATTGTGAATGGAGACAGGTAGTCT